>PVJS01033598.1:0-22068 GCA_004027185.1 Glis glis
CCCTGGCCCTATTTTTTTTATACTTTATTTTGAAACCAGGTCTCACGAAGTTGCGGAGGGCCTCACTAGGTGGTGGGGGGAGAGAGAGAGAAAGAGAGAGAGAGAGAGAGAGAGAGAGGGAGAGAGAGCTGAGTCTGGCAGTGAACCCGGATCCTCCGGTCTCCGCCTCCCAAAGTACTGGGATTACAAGCGTGCGCCACCACGCCCGGCACCCTATTTTTTAATTCTTTATTTTGAAACAGGGTCTCACTAAGTTACGGAGGGCCTCACTAAGTAGCTGAGGCTAGCCTTGAACCCGAATCCTCCGGTCTCAGCCTCCCAAGTACTGGGATGACAAGTGTGCTTCATCATGCCAGGCTCATTGCCCTTATTTTTAATATGAAGCATAGGTAGATAACTAATGGTGAGAAAAAAATGAGATAGGTAGACAGAAACTTAGAAATGTATGACTTTATGAAGTTCCTTCGAAGTCACATAATTTCATCTGCCAATTTTACATGATAAACTATTGCGAGGATTCTGAACTCTTGTTTGAATGTAGCATCAATACTCAAGTACCATTTAATATAGATATTCAAGTACTGCATATAACATTATGTGAAGAGCACTGTATTTTGCCTCTAACTAGCCTTAAAAAGATTAATTTAGTGGGATACTTTTGAGACCTGCATGAAACAATATTTGTGTGTGACTTGGTTCTTTGGCGCTCATTTTGAATGTCCGAATGAATAATTTTCTACATTTTCATATTCAGCTCATGGCTGTCTAACGTCTAATTTCAGGGTGAACACTGTGACCTTTGTGGGACCTATTGTGCAGAAATATCTGATGATCCTGAAAGAGAGCGTTCATTTTCTTCCTCTGCAAGATATGTCTGCAGGCTGCATAGAATTTCCATCTTGTCTTTTTTAGGGCTTGTTCAGGTTTGGAGAGTAAGAAGCATACTCCCTGAAGCAAGGTCCATACTGCAGTTTCCTGTTTCTGCTTTCTGCAGGAAGCCAGTAAACTGACCTGCTATGCTCTGATGCTGTAGAGGGAGGCATCGTCATTGTCACCACAAATCTTCCTCATTTTTAAGACTTGGCAGATTTGTTCACTTATATATTTATATATTGATGCAGTACTCTGTTAGTGACAGAATCAGCTTCAAGTTGTGGCCAACATCATAGGGATGCTGGAAGGACCAGACAAGCCCAAAGGCACACCAGGCAGAATGGGTGTGGTACCAAGTAAAACCTTGAGCCAGTTCACAGGCTTTCCAAACATAAGCTAATACAAACGAAAATCACAGTAGCAAAATATGTGGCTCGTGCAAGAAGCCTTGAGCTAGTTCACATGCTTTCCAAACAGTAGCTAATGAACACAGACAAACAGACAAACAAACAAGCAAGCAAAAATAGAACTAGCAAAATATGTAGAAAGGCCCCTCAGGGTTCTAAAAGAAACAGGAAAGATTACAGCTTCATTATATTATCTGGGGGGGGGGATTCTTAGTTTGTGCTAAGTAGCCAATGAATACCAGATTATAGATACTCAAAGGAGAATTCTGCTTAAGGTCATTACTTGTTATGATGTCAATATTTTGCCAATTCAGTGCTCAAAGGAAAGCAATCTTTTTGTCGACCACGACTATTTCCCACACTTCAATTTCCATCTGATCTGCTCTGTTACATATAAAGTATGACCCGAACACTGTACCAGGGATGAATATGGGCTGGGAACGTGCTGCAGCACAACCATTTTCAGGATAAATTTGCACAAGGTAATCTTTATTAGCCTCAGATTCTTCCCTTAGAAACAAGTCTGTTATAGGGTTTATTATATGGATTGGATGACATAACAAATGTACAAGCATTCAGAAAATGATCAAATGATATTCATATTTGAGTTGGTGTTGATTATGTCTTTCTACTCTTGCAGTTTTAGAGAAAATTTTAAACATTCCTAATGATTCCACTCTTAAAAATGTTATTGAATATTCTTCAGATTAATTATTTGGTTAATTTTTTCAAAAATTTTTTTGCTATTTTAGTTTAGATTGTGTTGAATTTATATATTGATGTGGGAAGGATTAACATCTTGACTGCAGTAAGTGTTTTAATTTGATAGTATGATAACAAGTCTCCCTTTATATCTCATGGTAAATTCTTAATGTTCATTTATTTTGTGCTTTGGATTGATAAACTTTGTCATTTAAGTGGTAATTTAATTCATTTACATTTAATATAAATACAGACATATCTGAGTTTAAATATGCCATTTCATTTTCTGTTTTTATTTGCTGTATTCTTTTTTATTTTATTTATTCTATTTTTTAAAAATATACTATTAGCCGGGCGTGGTGGTGCATGCTTATAATCCCAGTACTTGGGAGGCTGAGACTGGAAGATCCAGGTTCACGGCCAGCCTCAGCTACTTAGTGAGGCCCTCCGCAACTTAGTGAGACCCTGTTTCAAAATAAAGGATAAAAATAGGGCTGGGGGGTGTAGCTTGGAGGTAGAATGCCCCTGGGTTCAATCTCCAGTACTGCAAAAAAATATATATATATACTGTTATTAATGCATTATAGTCTCACATAAATCATGTTGATAGTGACATACATGCAATATTCTACCATCCTTTCCCTCCCCTTTCCTTTTTGTTTTACCATTTAAAAAATTCCATTTTCTCTCCCTGGAAGTTGTACTGAGAGTTTCTGTTCTTTCGGCAGTTGCTCCACAAATTACCATGAAATCATAACCTTGTCAAAGTCTAGACAAGACCTTTACTGTCATTCCAGAGAAGACAAAGATCTGAGAGCACTTTAACTCCATTTACTGGATGATAAATACCAACACTTCTCCTACCCCTCCTCACATTTTCTCAACCCTCTCTCTCTCTGTCTGCAGAAACCTGCGCAGCACTCATGGATTCATAGTTTGAATATATAATATGAGGGTGAGCTTGAATTGAGCATTAGCACAAGTGGTTTCTGGGTAAATGTGCACCAGGCAATCTTCCTTAGCCTCAGATTCTAAGGAGTTATGCATTTTAGTTATTTATCCTAGCCTCAGACAATGACCTCTTCATTTACTCTTCATTCCTTCCACACATCACATTTTATGTGGAATAATTTTCCTCCTGCTTAGAGTACAACCTTTGTAGCTGATATTGGGCTGTTGGCAATACATTATCTGAGTTTTTTAAAAAACCATCTTCATTAGACCTTCGTTCTGGAAGAATTTGTTTTTCTGGATATAAAATTCTAGGTTGGCAGTTGTTTTCTCTTAGCACATTGAAGATATTATTCCACTTCTGTTTTCTGTTGTTGCTGCTAAGAGGTCACCTGCCAATGACTGTCATCTGTTTTTTTTTTTTCCTTTCCTCTGGCTGTGTTACTAATTTTTTAGCCTCTGTTTTTCTTTAGTTTTGCTATGATATGTCCAAGCATGAGCTTCTTTTTAGTTTATTCTGTTTGGGATGCATTTAGCTTCTTGAATCTGTGACTTGATTTTTTTTTTTTAGTTTTGAAATATTCTCAAGCACTTTTCTTCATATTTTATGTCTGCCCCACTATTTCTCTTTTCCTCCTAGGATTCCACATAAATCTATACTAGATCCTCTTACATTTTCTATATAATTCTGTATGTTTCGAATGCTCTCTTCCATTATTTCCCACCTTTTTATCCCTCTGTGCTACATTTTGAATAATGCATTCTCCCTACAAACCATGGCATTATTCCTCTTCAGCTGGGTCCAATCTACATTAAACTTTTGTTCATTGCACTTTAAAAATTCTTAATTTACATTTGGTTATTTAAAGAATCTGCTATGTCACTTTTTACAGTTTTCAGTTATATCCCCAAACCTTTAAACTTGGTTTTTATGTCTTCAATCCAGTAAGGTAGGTAACCTAGGTCTGACAATTCTTTGAGAATCATTTTTGTGTTCTGTTTCAGATGGCGCTTGGTCATGATGACTTCTTTCCTTCTGTGCCTAGGTTTCTTTGGCTATGTAATGTATGTATGTTGCACCTAATCTATCTATGTATCTATCTTTCTTTCTTTCTTTCTTTCTTTCTTTCTTTCTTTCTTTCTTTCTCTCTCTCTCTCTCTCTCTCTTTCTCTCCCTCCCTCCCTTCCTTCCTTCCTTCCTTCCTTCCTTCCTTCCTCCCTTTCTCTTTCTTTTTTCCTCTCTCTTTCTTTTCCTTTCTTTCTTGAATAATTTGATCCCTAGTATGATGGTTCTTTTTTTGACTTAGAAATGTAATTTCCTATTTTTCAGGTATTTTTTTTAAAACAAGGTTCCTTTTGCCCAATTTCAGTTTATTAGTCCTTTTCTCCAAATGCAATCTACTCTGAATAGATCTTGCTCTTCCATGCTCCTCCTAGGGGCCCGCGGGTCATATTGTCTCTTTTTCCTCCTCCCACTTTGAAGCTCTTTCTTTTCTTTTGGTCCCCAGCTCTTCTGTGTCCTGGATGAAAAGAGGGTTGAGGGATGTGGCAAAATGAAATCACCATCTTTTGTGGCCAAGTGGTGCAATGAGCGTCAGGTCTCCTGGAGGTATGTTTGTGCAGCTTTCCTGGGGAGCATTTCCAAGTTCCCACTGAACTGATAACGATGAAACTTCAATCCCTGTTGCCTTCAATCGTTTTCTTACTATGCCGGCTCAATGAATGACTTCAACTCAGGAGTAATGTTCTGAATCACTTTGACTTCTATCACAAGCAGCAGGAACCCTGCTGAAGGTTTTCAAGCAAAAGATGACAAATCTTGGTACCAAAACTTAAATATTGCATTGACCACTGTGTAGAGGATGGATGCAGGGCAAGAGCAGGAGCAGGGAGAACAAGAAGGAGGTCTTGCAGTGGACTGGATGAAAGATAAGGGTTATCTGGACAAGGATAGGTGAGGTAAAGAGAAGAAACAGAACTGACAGGACGATAGTGATAAGTAAAAGCCAAATTAAAAAATTTGGCTTCAGTAACTCCATGGAGATTGTACTGTTAACCAAAAAAGGAGACTGGCCATTTCCTGTTTTCCCTTAGACCCTTTCCCCATCCTATCCACACTATCCTCTGTACTATAGGACCCCTTAATTCTTGGGCTCCACTGTCTGCTGGTTTTGGGGAGGTTTGACCAACAGAGGTGGTGGTAGAAGATGGGTTAGCAGGAAAAATAAAGTTAGGGGTACTTTTCCTTCTTATTCTGTCTTCAGTATCTCTAGCAGGTGTGTGTCTCTTCTATGGCTCTCGCTTCTGTTCCCTTTCATAGTCCCAGATCTCTTGGGTGACACTGGTTCTGGTTGCCGATGATACTTTTCCCTCTCTTTTCCTTCTAGCCCCGAAGGTGGTAATGACTTCCTGCCGTGGCTAAATTATGGATGTGTCTTAGTTCATTAAGGCCGCTATCACAAAATACCATAGACTGAGTAGCTTATAAAGAGCAGAATTTTGTTTTTCTCAGTTCTGGGGGCTGGGAAATCCAAGGTCAAGGCACTGGCAAATGTTGGTATCTGGTGAGGGACTGTTTTCTGGTTCATAGAGATGGTACCTTCTTGCCCTGTCATCATGTGGTGGAAGAAGGTAGCTCGCTCTCTGGAATCTTCTTTATAAGGGTACTAATACCAATCATGAGGGCTCCATCCTCATCACTTAATCACCTTCCAAAGGCCCCGTATCCTAATAACATCACCTTATGGGATAGGATTATAACATTTGTGTGTGGGGGCACAGATATTTAGACTACGGCGGGCTTACCCCATCATCTCCTGTTTTCATCATGTGTTAAAATTTCCTGGTATTAAATTCTCTATGTTGGAAAGACCTAGAGTGGTTTCTCGACTGGACTTTAACTGGTGCACCTGGACTAGGACTAGGTTAGTTTGAAGGAGAGGAGAAAATAAGGAGTTTCCTGAAATTTGAGATATCTCTTAGATATAAAAGCGAAGATGTCAAGCAGGTGGATGAACGTGAAGCCAGAATTCAAGGGAGAGGTGAAGAGACACACACTGGGACTCAAAAGCATATACATGGTACGGAAAGCTAGGAATGGGTTACATCACTTAGGCAGAGAACAGAGAAAATGAAGAGGGTCTAGGTCAGCCCTGGGTAATTTTTTTAATATGTTTTTATTGGTGCATTGTAGTCTCACATCACAATGAGTATCAGTTTGGTGTTAACATACATGCACACAGTTCTTGGTGTCCCTCCCTCCTGCTTTCCCCCCACATGTAGTACTGAGAATGATGTTGGTATAATCTCATATATACACATTGTTTATGACAGTAATTCCATAGATTCACTTCTTTCTTGCCCTTCCCCTTCCCTGGTACCCCTTCCCTTGCACCACTGAGGGTTCTCTGTTGTCAATGGAGTCCCTTTTGTGTCCCCACTACTCCCTAAGTTGCGCATATTAATGAAAACATTTGTCCCTTCTTTTTTGTGATTGGCTAATCTCACTTAACATAATGTTCTCCAGATCTTTCCATTTTCTTGCAAATGCTGTTATTTTGTTCTTCTTTATTGCTGAGTAGAATTCCATTGTGTGTATTTCCCATAATTTTGAGCCCTGGGTAATTTTGACATTCAAAATTCAGGCAGAGGAAGAGGAAACTGGAAAAGGAAACAGGAAAGGATGGGCCAGGGAGATAAGAGAAAAAGCGATGCAGTATGGAGCTGCAGAACTGAAAGAGAAGTATAATAAGAAAGAGAGAATCTCTAGAAAGATGAGAGGCCAAGTAATAGGAGGAGAGAGAAACAGCTGGCGGATTTGTCAGTATAGAGGAACGCTTTGATGACTTTGGCAAGAGCAGCTTTACGGGAGGGATGTACATTGGAGTGGGTTCAAAGAAACAAAAACAACTCTTCTGTGAATGTTTGCTACAGAGGGCTTACCTCTCTGGTTGCCAGTTTCTTCTGCAACTTGGCACTTGATCGCCTTGGACTCTGGGGGCGCTTGTCTTTGACTGCGAGACATCTTCAGGATAGAAATGGGGACAAACAACGTATGTGAGCTTCTCAGTTTGAAAAACAAATCTCTTGTTGTATGTGGGGTGCACACCTGTGATCCCAGCAGCTCGGGAGTCTGAGGCAGGAGAATCACAAGTATGAGGTCGGTCTGGCAACTTAGACCCTATCTTTAAATCAAACAAACAAACAAACAAACAAACAAACAAACAAACACTAAAAGTGTTAGGGATGTCACTTAGATTGAACCCAGGGGCATTCTACCTCCAAGCTACACCTCTAGCCCTATTTTATTATTATTTTTTGAAACAGGGTCTCACTAAGTTGCAGAAGACCTTGCTAAGTTGTTGAGGCTGGCTTTGGACCTGTGATCCTCCTGTCTCAGCCTCCCAAGAACTGGGATTAAAGGTGTGCTCCACCATTGACATTATATACATATATGAGAACACCAATGACAATCTTGGGAAGAAGGGAGTGGAGAGGGAGCCGGGGAAAGCGCACCAAATGCTGTGTGCGTGTATGTCCCTATCAAGATGGCTTTATCTTTAGTAACAGAAATAACTGTTGTGAGACAGATTATTGGGCTGTCCTGACAGATTTTGGGTAATAATATTATAGCTCTGAATAGCATGACTGAATTATAGCCTGACTGAATAGGTCAGGGGGTTAATGGGTGTGTTGGATCCTAGAGGAAGTCCCCAGAAATAAGGAACGAGAGCCCCACACATTCCACACATGAAACCATTTCCCCCACACTTTTTTTTTTTTGGTACTGGGGATTGAACCCAGAGGCATTCTGCCTCTGAGCTATACCCTTAGCCCTTTTAAATTTGGAAACAGGGTATTACTAAGTTGCTGAGGCTGGCCTTGAACCTGTGATTCTCCTGTCTCAGCCTCCCAAGTACTGGGATTACAGGTGTGCACCACCACGCCAGGCCTCCACCACACTTTTAGTTGTTTGGCAGTGTTTCTCAACCTCTTATTCATTGTCATCCCATTAAGGAGCCATTTAGACATCCCTATCATAAAATTTCAAACCACAAATGTGCTGTATATCTGTTTATGTACTAGCTGTATATCTCTGTGTTATATATAAAATGATTAAAACATTTTCATCCCTCTAAAAATCATTTTTTTTGCAATATCACCTCTGTTGATAACATATGGACTAGCATAATACATTTTTATCGTCTATAGTAAGACCTGGCAAATTTCTTCTAAAAAGGTTTAGATAGTAAATATTGTATGCTTTGTAAGCTCTTTGTCTGGTCTCTGGGCTCAGTGATGTTATTTACTTCCTTTTTTCTTTCTTTCCTTCCTTCCTTCCTGTCGGGAAATATGGGGACAAAGAGAGCACAGCACGACAGCAGGAATAGACTTTTTATTCTGGAATAAAACCTGGAAGGAGGCAACTGACCGGGGTTGGGGTAGAGCCCATGAGAGTCAGAAGCCCGCTTCCTTACAGACTAGGGGCTTTTTATGGAGGGTTAGGATGGGTGGGAGAGCAAAGCAGTCATGCATTCCTCCGATTGGTGGGCTTCACACCAGGCCACAGCAGGTAAATTTATGAGGCTGGGGGAAGGGGGATAGTTAGAGGTGTTTTTCTTTACTTTCCCATCATTCCTGGACTCCTTTGTTCTTGGCCTCCTCTGGCCAGGCCTCACAGTGCCCACTCCTTCCTTCCTTCCTTCCTTCCTTCCTTCCTTCCTTCCTTCCTTCCTTTTTCTTTCTTTCCTTTTGTAAACAACCCTTTCAAAATATAAACAATTCCTAGCTTACTGGGTAGAAGAACAGGCTGTGAGCTGGGTTTGATCTACATGCCATAGTTTGCTGACTTTCGGATTTGAACTGATAAAAAATGTCAAACTTCAGAGTTTAAATAAACTACTTTTCACAGGTTTATTGCATGACAGTTGGAAATATATGATTCAGTTACAGATTTAAAAGGTCACACGGACTTCATTCATAGATTTGCCAACTAAGGATTGACAACTTGTGTGCTCACAGGATGAGTGATTTCTTTTTGATGGCAAAATAGCCAAGTAACTAAGTATTATAATGAGTAAAATACAAACAAACAAAAAATCCCACAACAAAGCAAAATGAAACAAAACCCAGCCAGCGATGTATACAATATGCCATGCGTGATGTGGAGAAGGCTGGAGAGGGGTAGAGGGAGTAGCTTGGGAACTGGGTTCGGATTGACTTGGGTGGTTTATTTCTACACTGACCTCCATCTACCCACATGACCTTGGACATGACATTTAACCTTTTAGAGCCTCAGTGTCTTTAAATGACAAGCCAGGTGATAATACAGCCTCCAAGAGGCTCCTGGGAGGGTTAACTGTGGGAAAGAATACAAGGAGCTCTGGGTCATCAACTCCCTTTTCCTCCTGCTTTGATGTTAACGTGACTGAACTGAGAAGTTCTTGTAAGTATTGCATGAATTCTGTCAGAAAAGCAAATCCAAACCCATTTGGAGAGGAATTCAGTTGGTGACAGGCTGTTTCTATGGCGGGGACACGCATGCAGTTCAGGGACCACCTGGGAAGCCTGGTTTGGCAGGTCTGGGAGGCACCTGGGGGTTTTCAACTTTCAAGCATCGCAGGTAATTCTGGTGCAGGTGCTACACCTGATCCTGAGCCTGATGCAAGGACTATACCGTGAGCAGCACAGCCCTATTTTTAAATAGAAAGGATTGGTTGATGTTCCAAGATCCTAGAAATATATAGCTTTCCCACCAGGGTTCCTGAGAATTCATCAGTAGGAAGAGAGTGAAGGGTACCAGAACTGGGTCCAGGAAGTCTGACTCGGATGTTTAAGTGGAGTCTCTACCAGGGCCACTGATGTTAACGGGCTCCAAAAGGCAAGTCTAGCTTGCTCCGGGCCCAGGTTGACATCCTAGGGCACTTGGTCAGGGGACTGGGCCCAGCAGACCAAGGTCAGCAAGTGCATGGGGCTGAGTAGGGTGACTGGCTTGGGTTAGGGGCTTGGACCAATGGGGATGCGGTAAATGGGATTGAAGTCAGCAAGAAGTGGATGAGAAAAACTAGAGGGGGTTCTAAGTTCTCAGCTATAGACTATCTTTGTACATAGTTGGTTATTTATTTATTTATTTATTTATTTATTTATTTATTTTAATACTGGGGATTGAATCCAGGGGCATTCTACCTCCAAGATATACCTCCAGCCCTTTTTATTTATTTTTTTATTTTGAAACAAGGCCTCTCTAAGTTGCTGAGGGTCTTGCTCAGTTGCTGAGGCTGGCCTCAAAACAGCGATCCTCCTGTCTCAGCCTCCCAAGTACTGGGATTACAGGCGTGCGCCACCACGTCCAGCTGAGACAACCACTTTTATTACTCAGTTCCTGAGTAATAACTTCTCAGGCCCTCATTTTTCAAGTCTGTAGAGCAGGCAAACAATTCCTACTTTGCAGTGATTAAGCATTTATAGGATCTGACACACGGTGGGCTTCCAACATATAGGAGTGGTTATTATAATCAGTACAGGGTGGAGTTCTCGTTCAGTCTGAACTCCATGGAGCTAATCAGCAAGTCAGACTCAAGCCAGGCTTGCAAGGGCTGGGGGAAGGGTCAACTCCTGTGCTGTGGTGCAGCCAGGATTTATGGCAACGGTATTGATCCTTAATGTCCCTAACAGGGGTGTGAGGCTGTATCAGCCCATTCTGCCTGAGATGGAGAGGCCCAGGGTCTAGGTAGCGGGAGCAGCAGGTCGAATAGCTCATTTCCTGCAGCATCTAGAGCTTGGAAAAACAGTCCTACAGAGCTGGGCTTCAAGGTTTGGCCAGCAGCAAAGACCTGCCTAATCGAACACAGAGATTTCCTTTATATTCCAGCCAGAACCATCTACTTTTGGGGATTCACTCTCAGATCTTTTGGGATAGGGCGAGAGTTGAGATTCTGCATTTTACAGCACCGTTCCCCACTCTCCTTTCCCCTTCCCTGTTGGTTTTCCTCCCCTTCTCTGGCTCGGACCTTGAGGAACATGTCCTGGGAGGCAGGAAGAGAGATGTAGGCAGTGGTGTTCTTATCTTTGGGAGTTTGTAGTGCCCTCTTGAATGTTTGGAAGCACACTGGAAGGAATCACAAGAACCTGATGTTGGCAAGCCAGCAAGCGCTCCGGCATAATCCCCACCATTGCAACGACATCTCACACTGCTTTTATTTTATTTTATTTTATTTTATTTTATTTATTTATTTTTTTGCGGTACCGGGGATTGAACCCAGGGGCATTCTACCTCCGCACTACGCCCCCGGCCCTATTTTTTATACTTTATTTTGAAACCGGGTCTCACGAAGTTGCGGAGGGCCTCACTAGGTAGAGAGAGAGAGAGAGAGAGAGAGAGAGAGAGAGAGAGGCTGGCTGCGAACCCGGATCCTCCGGTCTCCGCCTCCCAGAGTACTAGGATTACAAGAGTGCGCCACCATGCCTGGCTTTCACACTGCTTTTAAAAGCATCCTGTCACCCCACCAGTCTCCGATCTGCCTCTCCTCAGAATCATGCTTGTATTTGCACGATTACTGCTCTGATAATGCTTTGACTATTCCCGGGGGCAAACTTCTCATGCTCTTCCTTGACTTTTGTTTGACTTTTTGCTGCTCCTCCTACCTCTTATTCCTAGCATGTTGTGTTTCCTTCTGCATGGAACCACATGTCCTGTGTAGCTCAAAGCATGAGCTGATGGACCGAACCATAGCACCGTGCATCCCTGCGGTAGCAAGAGCAAGTCTTACACAGCAACCAATGGTTGGAGGCATCTGTGCATGGCAGCTGCTTTCTGGGGTGCAGAGGTCGAGAGCCATTGGCGTAGACAGATGGGGGAGGGAGAGATAGACAGAGCCCTGGAGTGGGGGTAGAATTTCATGGACGGATGCGATATCATTCAGTGCTAGCAACAGAGGAAAAAATATTTCTAAGATGGGCATGGTGGTGGGGCATGCCTTAAATCCCAGTACTTGGGAGGCTGAGACAGGAGGACCGCAGGTTTGAGGTCAGCCTCAGCAACTTAGCGAGACCCTGTTTCAAAATAAAAAATAAAAAGGACTGTAGCTTGGAGGTAGAATGCCCCATGGGTTCAATCCCTAGTATCCCCCTAAAAATAGACATATTTCTATGAAAATCATTTTTGAAGAAGCCAGTGATTGGAAACAATTCCCAAGCCCAGTTAAGGCCTCGATTTCTTGCTTCGCTGACATCCCGGGGTAGGAGTATGGGTCCCATGTATGGACTGACTCGGTACATCCATTCTTGAGCTGGGTCCAGCCAGTCGGTCTGGATTTAGTAGTTAGGGTATGAGCTGAGATGAGTCTTTGGAATCCATTCCTGTCCTCATCTGGAGGACCATAGTTTATTCCCATGGTGCTCTCTCTTCTGTTTGCTGGCGAAAGCACAATGTGTATTCATGTTAATTGGATTTCTCTGATTGAAACTGTTTTCTACTCTCCTAATGAATGTAAAATGATGGCTATTATTGACGAGGACTTCAAACAAAAACATGCTCCTTATAAATGAATGTAAAGTTAATTTTGTTTGGAAACAACATTATTTAAAAATGCAAGACACAAACGTCTGCCAGCTCTTCTGCCATCTGGCTGCGGAGGCATAAGGCAGCTTAGCGCGCTGCTCTAAAACATGCTAAATTTTCACAGATCTTCGAGTGGATCTCTGGTGTTCAGAGCGGGTTGTGTTTACCTTGAGTTTTTCAGAATGAAGTACTAACAGATTACTCGGGTACGATAGGCCGGCGCTATTCAAGCTGTGGTTTGTTCTTCATAACTGTCAAAAGGAGGCGGCTGAGATGAACCAAAAGAATTCTACCAAATGGTCTCCCTGAAAAACAGGCCCCGTCCCTCATTGCCTTGTGCTGTGGCATGAGTGTTTGTGTCTCTTCAAACACCCCCGTCAAAGTCATGTCATGTCGACGCAATCTCCAATGACGTATCAGGTGAGCCTTTAGGCGGTGACAAGGTCTTGGGGCTCCTCCTTCTTGAATGGGATTAAGACTCTTATGCAAGAGGTTTCACC
The DNA here is from genome assembly GCA_004027185.1 of Glis glis. NCBI lineage: Eukaryota > Metazoa > Chordata > Mammalia > Rodentia > Gliridae > Glis > Glis glis. The sequence goes on from PVJS01033598.1 coordinate 12,993, forward strand.
CAGGGTTTAGTCCTCTTTATCCTCCCAGGGTCATTCTGAAGCAGAAAGCAGCCCTCGCTAGACACCAGGCCAGCAGGCACCTTGACCCTGGGCTTCCCAGCCTTCAGAACTATGGGAAATAAGTTTCCATCCATTATCAACAAAAAAGGTGTGGGCCATGGACTGTGCCAATTAGCCAACTGTTGGTGATGGTCCCATGAGGAGGTAAGTACAGACACGGAGAGGACTCTGCACATACCCAAGCAGTCACCAGTGGCTTAGTCTTTGAATGGCGCGTAGACCAGTTCTGGTGGTGAGGCTGCAGGGTGAACGGTCTGCGGTGTGAGCTGCAAGCCAGTCATGCCCAGTAGGGCCATGTTCAGAGTTAAAATGACTATCCCGAGCTTCCTGAAATTGCTTTAAACTCTTCTTCCATTTCTACCAACATACTTCACTGGGGTTGGGTATCTATGAAAGTTATGAAGACAAAATACAGAAATCATATAGCTATACATTACTCTGTATGAAAAATGTCAATCTAATTTAGGTTTCAAATGCATTTGTTCCATTGAAACCATTAAATGCTGATATACATGGTGTTTGCTTATCCTGTGTACAAAGATGCTTCATGTGGGGAATTACTAACTCATAATTTTTAGTTTAGTTATGAATGTGAAATGACAAAAAATTATGAGTATAATAGTCTCTGTGTTTATTGCCTCTATGCATATATATGTATATTTGATACTAGGAATTGAATCCAAGGGCATTCTACCTCTGAGCTACACCCCCAGCTCTCTGTCTTTTTTTATTTTGAAACAGGGTCTCACTAAATTGCTGAGGCTGGGCTTAACCTGTGATCTTCCTGTCTCAGCCTCCCAAGTACTGGGATTGTAGGCTTGTACCACCACACCCAGCTTCTATACATACTTAATCAATACGATACACGGGATTTGTTCTTTTCCTGTGGCATGTTTGTTCTGATTGTATTTATTGATGGATTCATATATTTATTGATATGTAATTTTGTTCCTGCTTAATCTAATAATAAAATAGTAGGACTTATATTTGTAAAATTTCTGGTTTTTAATTTCATTTTTAGTAACTCATTTTTATTTATATTTTATAAAACTACAAGTCTGTGATGGATTGTAATTTAAAGAAAAAGTGGGTTTTTCACCACACATAGAGAAACAATTCTATTAGTATTCTTTTGTGTTTTCTTTGTTTTAAAAAACTTTTTATTGGAGCCTGGCATGGTGGCGCACGACTGTAACACCAGTACTTGAGAGGCTGAGACAGGGGGATTGAAAGTTCGTGGCCAACCTCAGCAACCTAGTGAGGTCCTCAGCAACTTAGTGAGACCCTGTTTCATAATACAAAAATAAAATAGGGCTGGGGGTGTAGCTCAGAGGTAGAATGTCCCTGGGTTCCAGCCCCAGTACCACACACACACACACAAAAACCCTTTTTATTGGTGCACTGTAATTATAATGATAGTGAGATTCAGAATAATACATTCACACATGCAAATGCTGCTTGGTGGATTTCTCTCCGCATCCCACTCTCTTGTGTTTTCTTGCTTAGGAATTTAGGGAAGTGGAGTGACCTGTGTCCACACTTTGAGAAGGCTGAGAATGGATGTCACGGTCACATACAAACTGCCACATCTCTCCTCCTGGTGGGTCTGGGAGGGCCAAGTAACCTAGGCTGAGAGGGCCAGGCCTTGATTCCGTGGGCTTATTGAAAATTGGTTGGACCTTCAGAGCAGGTACAAGTCTTTGTCCTAGGAAGGGCGACAACGTCCAAACAGGAGTGGCTCGAGTCCAGAGGGTGAGTGCTAATCTGGACATGGGAGATGAAGCCAGGTCAGAGCAGGGGTGGAGCTGGGGTCAGGGGTGGAGGAGAGGCTGAGGGTGAGGATTGGGACACTCAGGGCTGCCTCTTTTTTTTTTTTTGCGGTACCAGGGATTGAACCCAGGGGCGTTCTACCTCCGAGCTACACCCCCGGCCCTATTTTTTATACTTTATTTTGAAACCGGGTCTCACGAAGTTGCGGAGGGCCTCACTAAGTAGAGAGAGAGAGAGACAGGGGGAGAGAGAGAGAGAGAGAGAGCTGAGGCTGGCCACGAACCTGGATCCTCCGGTCTCCGCCTCCCAAAGTACTGGGATTACAAGCGTGCGCCACCACGCCCGGCTCTCAGGGCTGCCTCTTGCAGGTGCATGGGCTGCTCCCGGAGCAGAGTTGGGGTCCGGAGTCTGATACAGTGATACCTTCTGTATTTTCATCCTAAAACAATCTTGGAATGATATTTGTTCTAAACTCAGGCTTCAAAATGGATAAACACGTGTGTATGCATCACAGCATGCCCACATTCACTGAGAGGAACACCTGGAGGTTAGCTGTCTTCTCTGGGGAATTCAGATAAAGGTTTTCTGGCAAGGTGCTTATGCCAACTGTTACCCACGGTGCAGTTAGAGCTTAAAATAGCCCAAGGGGCAGGAGGGGGAGTCGTATTGAAGTTTGTTTGTCTTTGAATTTTCTCAGGGCCGCAGTACAACACAGGAGGGGATGTTTTGCAAAAACCAGGAAGTCATAAAGTATTTTTATTCCTGTGTTGGTGTTAAAATGTCAATGGAATCAGCAGATGGCTAGCCATTCTTCTTTCTAAGTACAATGGTATCATTTCAAAATTTAAAAAGACCGACAAATCTGGCATACATCTATTTCAGTTTTTCATTTAGAGATATACGACGTATCTCTAAGTCAGTTTTATAAATATTTACCTGTTCGTGGCCTCCCCCCCTAGTATGCTTGGCATTGAAATAGCCGTGGACGGGGGGACTGGATTCACTTCCTGTAGTTCCTCTTTTTTTTTTTGCGGTACCGGGGATTGAACGCAGGAACATTCTACCTCTGCACTACACCCCCGGCCCTATTTTTTATACTTTATTTTGAAACCGGGTCTCATGAAGTTGCAGAGGGCCTCACTAAGTAGAGAGAGAGAGAGAGAGAGAGAGAGAGAGAGGGAGAGAGACAGGGAGAGAGAGATAGAGAGGGAGAGAGAGAGCTGAGGCTGGCCACGAACCTGGATCCTCCGGTCTCCGCCTCCCAAAGTACTGGGATTACAAGTGTGCACCACCACACCCAGCTTGCGTAGTTCCTCTTGATCTGTCTTCTTCTTTCAACTTTTCCAAATGTTGGATGATGTATTGTTAAAAGGTGTTGCAGCCGGGCGTGGGGGTGCACACCTGTAATCCCAGTATTTAGGAGGCTGAGACAGGAGGATCTCAGGTTCGAGGCCAGCCTCAGCAATTTATTTTTATACTTTTATTGGTTCATTATAGTCTCACATCATAATGTAGTTCATAGTGAGAGGGACATACATGCACACAACACTTTGGTGGGCCAGGGACATACACAGCACTTGGTGGGGGCCAGGCATGGGGGCTCACACCTGTAATCCCAGTATTCAGGAGGCTGAGACAGGAGGATCACAAGTATGAGGCCAGCCTCAACAATTTATTTATTTTTACACTTTCATTGGTGCATTGCAGCCTCACATCATAATGCAGTTCATAGTGATGGTGACATCCATGCACACCGCACTTGGCGGGCTTTCCCCCGGCTCCCTCCCCATCCCCCCTTCCCCATACAGGGTATTGAGATTGACATTGGTATTCTCACATATGTACATAATGTCAATGGAAGTGATTCCTTCATTGATAGTCCCTCTCTCCCTCCCCCTTCCCCTAGACCACCTCCCTGGCTCCGCTGGAGTTTCTCCTCCATATCTGGAGTCCCTCTGGTATCCCGATTACTCCCTAGCTTCCACATATGAAAGAAAACATATGACCCTTCCCTTTCTGTGACTGGATAATCCCTCTTAACATAATGTTCTACAGTTCCATCCATTTTCCTACAAATGACATAATTGCGCTCTTCTTTAGGGCTGAGTAGAATTCCACTGTGTATCTATCCCATCATCTTGTAATCATTCAATTGCAGATGGACACCTAGGCTGGTTCCATGATCCAGCTATTGTGAATTGTGCTACTATAAACATGGATATGGATATGCATATATTAGCAAGACCCTTGGCAACTTAGAGAGACCCTATTTCAAAATAAAAAATAAAAATAGGGCTGGGGGTATAGCTCGAAGATAGAATGTCCCTGGGTTCAATCCCAATTAAAAAAATAAATAAATGAATGAAAGAAAGAAAGTCATTGCAAAAGAAAGAAGGCAAAACAGGAAACTTGTCCAAAGTCACTCAGTGCTGGACTGGTAGATGCAGAACCAGAATTCAGGCACTGTTGCTACCGTAGCTGCTCAGGGCTTGTTCACTGGGTGGGTCAACCTGGGTCTTGCGCAGGTATACCCGTTCACGGCCGAAATCATTAAGTCACAGGAAAATCATTTATTAGTCTCTAGGAAAGTCAGACACAGACAGGAACCACTAACAGGATCCAGTGTGTCTTATTTATTGGTGTTTAGACCTAATCTGGAGATAGCAAGAAAGCAATGGAAGCTCTTATCTCTGACAGAGCCAGAGCAGGGCAGGGCAGGTCAACAAATTACGAGAGAGAGAGAGAGAGAGAGAGAGAGAGAGAGAGAGAGAGAGAAACAACCAGGGCCATTGGCCTCTTCTGCTTCTCTTTTTATTTATTCTTGACAAATGTGATTTATGAATCCCAGCCCCTTTGTCCCATTATAAAATGGAGCTATCGGCTTTGTGTCCTGACACCATAATTTTGTTTTAAGCCATTCTGTCTACTCTTATGCATTTCCTGGCCAAATTTGTACACCGTTTGTCAGTTCCATAAATCATTATAGATAAGCAAATCCCTCTCTTAACCTTTTGGAAAGATAACATGACCAATATTTTCTGAACATATTCTTGCCCGGCTTGCTGTGGGGAGATAAATGTGGCCTGTCTCGGTGGTGCATCCGCACACAATAGCGTGATTTATGAAGGGGGAGTGGGGCTTGCTTATTGTAGCTTACCCAAAGACTTTTCAAATGTCTATTTTTTTTTGGAAGGACCATCGTGAGTTGTAAGAAGACATAGTAAAGATTTTTGACAAACACCTTGTGGTCAGGGATTCTGCAGCTGTTTCTATAAAACCAAAATGGGGTGGAATGTGGGAATTTTAATGGCACTTGGGTTATCTAGATATTCTTTTTGAGGGATGTGAACCTTAGTTATACGTATTGTTTTCCTTGTATTTTATATGGACTCCTCCGAAAACATCTCAGCCAAGGAGCCTTTCTTTTGAGCTTCCAAACACAGGTGTTCGGAGTCTACTTGTAGAATGGAGGGAATTGAAAAGAAATGGAATGTATGTGGCCTGTGGGAAGAGCCCTTTACTACAGCCCTTTACTACCCATGAATATTGCACATCTAAAGACAGGGCATATCAGTAGAAAACCACGTCCAACAGACGCTTCAGAGAAGCCAAGCCTGTCATGGTTGGGACACAGATTGTTAACCAGGGCTGGATTTCAGTCTTTGTCAATGGCGTAAATTTAGGCAAGTGCCTGTCTTCAGTTCGCTTGTTTTGCTCCTTGTCCAAAGGGAAATGTGTTATCAGGGTGTTGTAGGGAGTGAAACAGAAAGTTAACCAGGCTTTCAAAAGATTTCTTTCTTCCTAGGTATACGGAATTGGAATGATCATCCCTACGGCTCATTTTAATTGAACCTACTTATCCTTGTTCCTGTGTAGCCTCTTTTTTATTATTTTATTTAGTGTCTCCTTCAACTCCTTTTCCCAGTGCTGTTTCTTGCTTCCCAGAGCACTCACATTTGTATGTCTTTTCAGAGGCTCACCTGGTTTTTGGTAAACAGGTCTTATAAACAAGGGAAAATCGGATTATTATCATTATCATCTTCATTATATCTGAGCTACTGCCTGTGCTGTCTTTTTTTTTGGTAAACTTTGTTTTATCTACAGAATTGACGGAATGCCCAGTGTCATGGCTTGGATCTGGAATGTACCCCAAAGGCTGATGTGTTGAAGGCGTGGTCCCCAGACCAAGGTCAGAGGTGGGACCTTCGGAAAAGAGTTTCGATCATGAGGATTCTGACCTTATCAGTGGACAAATCCGTTGATCGGTTCTTAATTTGATGGCATTATTGGGAGGTGATGGAAATTGTAAGAGGTTGGTGTAGTTGGAGGAAGAAGGTCACTAGGGCATGTCCTGGAAGGGTCGATCTTATCCCCAGCCCCTTCCTTCTTCCCTCTGCTTCCCCCCCATACTATGAGGTAAGCAGCTCAGTTCCACCCTGCCCTCTCCATTATGATTATCTGCCTTGCCACAGGCGCATAGCAATGGAGCCTACGGACCATGGACAGAGACCTCCGAAACCAGGAGCCCAAAGGAATCTTTCCTCCTTTAAGTTGTTTTCCTCAGGTCTATTGTCACAGCGAAGAAAAGGTGACTAACACACCCTGATAATGCACTTCAGTGTAGGCAGAAGGAGGTGGGGACTTTGTTCTAGAACATCTTGAAACAAATCCTCTCTCACTAAACACACACACACACACACACACACACACACACACACACACTTCTCTTTCTTGTCCATTTCTTCTTCAGGAGATGTCTTGGGGTTTTGTCTGTGGTGAGCACGTATTTACGCTGTCCATGCTGATCTGCATTATTTTGTCCTAGTGTCTGTGTTTTTCTTATCACTTCTGGAAGAAGGGAAGTTTTCTTTGGATCCGACCTTTACCCTTTTTCTGGGGTGGGATTGGATGCAGCTGGTCCCAAGTCCACAAAGCTTCGGTCTGAATTCCCATTGGAGACCAAGAAGAGTAATTCCTCTCTTGCTCAGTCCATACTGGGTGCGTCTAAAAAAAAGATTAAAAAAAAAGAAAAAAGATCTCCACCTTCTTTTTTTCTTTCTTAAACGTAGTTCATGGCAATTTTTTTACTCCTTTACCTTCTGCTGGTTTAGCGTCCAGGGCTTGCCATTTTGGGGTCTTGCCTCTGCAGCCTGTCAGTATCCCCCCCTCTTCCTCTGGGGTTGTTTCCATCTAGTAAAGATCCTGAGGGAGGTGGGGTTATGAGGGTGGTGGGCACAGCACCCTGATCGCCACACAACCAGCAAGAGCAATATCAGTTTTGTTTTGTAAACCCTGAGGCTATTAATAAATAAATATGGGTTTTCAACTTTCTGCTTTCCAAAGTTGACTTTCTGTCACTTTGGAAAAAATTAAGCTGACCAATCTTTAGTGACCCTCACTCATCCTGTGAGAACAGGTAGCATGGGGGTTTCAGACTGAAGGGTCCAGTGGTAGAGGTGTGGCTTCAAAAGACTTAATAGTGGACAGCTGAACAGCTTCTCCTTCTGGAACAATCTATTGCTCATCCATTTTAGCTAGTTTAAACAGAAAAGGAGCTTACTGAATGTGCAGAGAATGAGGCTTGGAGACCATGCAATGAGGAATTCATGTCTGTAATTTTGTTTAATTTGATATTTGTATTATCAACCATCTAGAACATCTTGAAACAAATTATGGCATATATATATACATATATATATATTGGCATATATATATTGGTATTATATATATATGTATATATATATATGTATATATATATGTCCATAGTTTAACTTTTAACTCCTTTATGCCATTTTGTTTTAGATGTCCTTATATGTAGAATACAGTTGGGTTTACTTTTCTTTTTTTTGTGTGTGGTACTAGAGATTGAACCCAGGGGCATTCTATCTCCAAGCTACACCACCTCCGGCCCCATTTTATTTTTATTTTGAAACAGGGTCTTCTTAGGTTGATGAGAGCCTCATTACTTGCCGAAGCTGTCCTTGAACCTGCAATTCTCTTGTCTCAGTCTCCCATGTACTGGGATTACAAGAGTGCACCACCACACCCAGTTTGGGTTTACTTTTTAACCCAATCTGAGAATTTTTTGCCTTTTGATAGGAAAATTTAGCTCATGCCATTTTTTTGAATTGGAATATTTAGTCTTTTAGCAGCTTTTTTATCTGTTTGTTTGTCTACAAGCTTGCTTTACTTTTTTTTTTTTTGCGGTGCCGGGGATTGAACCCAGAGGCGTTCTACCTCTGAGCTACATCCCTGGCCCTATTTTTTATACTTTATTTTGAAACCGGGTCTCGTGAAGTTGCGGAGGGCCTCACTAAGTAGCTGAGGCTGGCCGCAAACCAGATCCTCCGGTCTCCTCCTCCCAAGTACTGGGATTACAAGCGTGTACCACCATGCCCGGCTCTCTATTTCCCTAATTTTAAAATTAAGATCAATTTAGTGATTACACATTTTCTTCATGTTATTCTTGGGACTCAGACTGATTATATTTCTCCTCTTCGCCATACCATTTCCTGATCTTTGATACTCTCACTTGGGATTATAAATCAGATTATTATTACTGTTGAATCACTTTCCTTCCATTACATGACTGCAGTTTTGATCTTATTCCTTATGAACATCAAAGCAGAATTCAGTTCTGATTTTGTGTTTTCATTATTTGGGCTTTTTTCTCACATAAGACAATGGTTTCTTAATTGTTTCTAGTGAGCTTGTAACCTCAGATCATACTTTAGAGTGTTAATTTTCTAGCTTATTTTACGTTTAAAAATAGAGTTGATAATGTTCTTATATTTTGATGAAAGCACACACCAGAGTCCTTATAAGGAGTTCTTTTGCATCTTATATCAGTTTCTTTCATATGTATGTGTGTCTCTGAATCATGTAAGCAATAAAGGGGAGGAGGGGAGAAAGATGGCGCCCAGGTGCTTGGTGTGAGCAACTTGGTGGATGGTGCTGCCATTCGACTCTTCCACTTTGGACATGTGAGGCTTGTAGTATCTCTTAGATAATCCTCTGGTGATACATCACACTTAAAACTCACAAGAGGCTTCAAAGCTAGAGACACAGCCGGGTGTGGTGGCGCACGCTTGTAATCCCAGTACTTTGGGAGGCGGAGACCGGAGGATCCGGGTTCGCGGCCAGCCTCAGCTCTCTCTCTCTCTCTCTCTCTCTCTACCTAGTGAGGCCCTCCGCAACTTTGTGAGACCCAGTTTCAAAATAAAGTATAAAAATAGGGCCGGGGGTG
>PVJS01033599.1:0-22076 GCA_004027185.1 Glis glis
CCGGTCCTATTTTTTATGCTTTATTTTGAAACCGGGTCTCACGAGGTTGCGGAGGGCCTCACTAAGGAGAGAGAGAGAGACACAGAGAGAGACAGAGACAGAGACAGAGCGAGAGCTGAGGCTGGCCGCGAACCCGGATCCTCCGGTCTCAGCCTCCCAAAGTACTGGGATTACAAGCGTGCGCCACCACGCCCGGCTACTAGGAGTTTTGTTTTTATTCATCTCCTTCTTCCCTAAGAACAGTGTCGGAATTATAATGGCTTAAAAAACAACCTGGTAAATAAATAATGGGTAATTATTAATTAATTTAGACAATAATTATTCCTTTAGTCATTAATGAGTATTTTTCCCATGTAACATTACCTGCTCTAGTTTTCTCTTTAACAGACACATGATCACACAATACTTTTGCTTATTTGGAAATTGGTAGGTCCTAGAGTGTAGCTCAGTGATAGAGCACTTGCCTAGCACGTATGAGGCCCTAGGTTTGATACAAAGCACTGCAAAAAATGGCAAAAAAAGGAATTGGTAAACAGACATCCCTGACTTAAATACTTGTATTATTTGCAGGTGTCAGTAAGCATTGATTTTCTCTGGTAAATCACCTGTCTCATGTAATTCTGCCATAGGCTTTTGGATCTGACTCTTTGAACAAATACACAATCTACTTCTACCCTCTCTTGTAGCTAGAGATGGTGTAAAAGGTGTTTGCACAGGTCATGCTTATTGGAAGTTTCTTAGAACACTATGGTCCCATGAGGCAGTGTCATGGAACAGCTTTATCAGTAGATGTAGGTCAAGATGTAGGGGGAGAGTCAAGAGAGCATGGACACACAGTTCAGCAGAAGAGACCACCTATGATCCTCCTACACCGAGATAACTGTCCTCTTCCATGTTTGTTGCTAGGAGATAATAGAGAAAGGTGTTCTTTCTCCCATCTGGTAGCAATTTTTAAATGGCGATAACAGCAAGAAGAATAATGATACTAATGATAATACCTAAATCAGACGGATGTGCATGAGATTATAAAACCATAATCTCTACAGTTCCCAAGCCATTGAATTACCTGGTTGAATACCACAAAAACACAAAATCATCTTTAAATATTGTTAAACGTAATGCCTATTTGTGTCATTGATTATTGTAATATTATATAAAATAAAATAGTACCTGGAGATTTACATGGAGAAAACTGTTTTAAAAATCAAGTTTTATTATTACCTAAATGTCATCTCACCCAAGCATCATTGCATAATTAAATCAAGTCCGATCCTCCAAGAGACCGTCTGTTCTTTGTGGTAATCTCAATAGGCAAGCAAACCATTCATTTCACCTGACTTTCCTCCAAATATTGTAAAAGCAAACAACAGAAAAAGAAAAAAAAAACAAAAATCCTATCACAGTGGCTTTAGAACTCATGCTTTTACTCCCTTCTCTGATTTGTTTTCTGTTAGTAATGAAAGTAATGTGTTGGAAGTACAGTAGAGAAGAAATTCAAACCTCAAATTACGTATTGTTAAAGGATCTCCTGGAAAAAATTAGCCAAATACACTGACAGATTTTAAGTAACAGAAAAATAGAAAGTAAACAACAGAGAGAAAATCAGTGTGTGCTATAGGAGAGGGTCAGTTGGACTATGCTGAGGGATGACACCCTGACAAAATGTAAGGGCATGAACCCGGGGAGCATCTTGTTGTTAAAAACTCTCCCAGAATCCAGATAAGGTGGTGCACACCTGCAATCCCAGTACGTGGGAGGCTGAGGCAGGAGGATCACAGGTTCAAGGTTAGCCTCAGCAACTTAGCAAGACAATGTTTCAAAATAAAAACAAAATAGGGCTGGGGTGTAGCTCAGAGGTAGAATGCCCCTGGTTCAATTCCCAGTAACACACACACACACACACACACACACACACACACACACACACACACTCCCCCCAGAGATATGAGAAACATCTCCCTTCACTCTACCACTCTACCCATAAGTACTACCAAATAAAAAATAAAACAAAACAAACAAACCAAAAATGCAACTCCTGTCCTTTACTGTGCCCAGAAACAGATCTTTGCTTCAGGGGTTACTGCCTTTCCAATATTCTGGAGATGGATCCTGGACACTGAGTGAATTGGATGCTCATGTACACTAAAATCCTTTATTAGTAGACTGTCCCAGGCTTGCATAGGAAACATTCTGTCTTCTGGGTTGCACACCAGTGCTGAAATCTCCCTGCTATGCGATTTCAACCACGTCCCACCTGGCCCTAACTACAAATGGCTTCCATGAGATGCACTCTGCAGTTACCATATGTTGTCATTTTTATTCCTGGAGGAATGTGAGGAGAGTGAAGGACTAAGATACGCTGCCACTGGGTTCAGTGAGGATGAGCATGTTAGATCTTATAGTTTATGGACATTAGACACCTCCTCAGGAATGGTGGGTAGGGCCTTCATGTTGTAGTTCTCCAGCCCCACACTTGTACACCCTGGCTGGCATCATGCGATAAAATATCAATGGACCTGGGTAGGTGGACCCTAAGAATGATTCTGGTTCTAACATGTGTTTGTGATCCCTGAATGCAAAATATGTTTCAATTTCTGATCAATAGATATAAAAAACTCTTTCCATGTAAGGTAATTGTGATCATTGAATTATTCACTAGTTGTAAAAATATTTTTCCACTGGCTGATAGGTTAGATATTATCCATATAACAATCCCTGTAGATTTTTATCATGACAATAAGCTTTTCTAGCCCACAGATTATAAGGAAGAACCAGACAAATACTCAGTTGTTGAGTATTTGACTCCATTTGTCTGTTGCACATATATCATTTTACTTCCAACATAGATCTTGGAACTCAAATTGCCAATGGAAAAGAGAAAAAAATGCTAATTCTCATTGCCATAATCTTATGCCCTTCATTTCATTGTGTAGTTGTTCATTTAATAAATGTTAACCAAGGGCCTGTTCCATCCGATGCCCTGTATTAGAACATGTGTGCACACAAGCATACACACATACATGTATATGTATGCATGCATATATATGAATATTTTGCTCATGTGTATTTACATATGTATGCATACTTATGCACACATATATTCACACCAACCATTGTGTGCATATGTGTGTGTGTGTGTGTGTGTGTGAGTAATTTAGCAAAGGATCTTCAACAGAACAAGTGCTCAACATACACACATACAATTTTGTTTCTCTTCATGTGGTGAGATTAAATGCTCCTAAGTTTAAAGCCAAATTAATTGATTCTGATGAGGTAGGGCTGTAATAAAAGTCTTCTATAAATGTAGAGACATCAAGGAGGGAGCAACTCAGGATGGGAAGGTGAGAGAGATCTACCCACAGGCTGGCGCCAATGATATGTATTGAAGGTTAATCATTGACCTCATTGTGGAACCTAAGTATATGAAGGGATGGTCTAGACATTAAGAACAGCATAGCCACATGGATAAAGTTAGAAAAATATATGTTTTGTTTTAGTTTGTTTGGGGTGTCATCTTTGTATTAATTTTGAATATTTGGGGGGCCACAAGGAAAAATGGGGTGTAAGCTACACTGGCTTCTTGAAGAGCTTCTGGGCCTTGAGGTGTCTCAGCAAGTGATACAGGCAGGGACACCTTCCTTTATCCTGGGGCTGAGCCCTTCCAAATCTTCAGATCCTGCCTCTCTCCCAAGACTGAAGTTTCAGTTCAGAGGAAAGAGGCCATCTTTTCTTTTTCTTGAAAATATGTGAAGGATCTGGCGCTCCCTTTCCTGGTTATTGCATTCTAAGCTATGCTAAACATAGCCCATAATAACCGAAGCACTGTCTCTTCCCAAAAGAAGGCCATGTTTCTCATCTCTATTCTGGAGATCTTTCCCTTTCTGTCTTCTCAGAAACCCTCTTGATATTCTCTTCTCTCTGTTCTATGTAGCCCTTCCCACTGACCTCCACTTCTTCCTACTGGCTTTCACATGTTTAAATCTCCCCAATTTAAACACAAATATCCAAAAAGGCTTTCTTGAACACATCCAGCTGGAATCTCCCTCTTCCCGTTCATAGCGCTTGGTGATTTTTGCCAATGGTCTGTTTACTCCACCTCCATCTCTTACCCTGCCTGTGTCTGACTCCAATAGGGAGTCTTGCCATCACTGGCTTAAGGTTATCAAGGTTACCAATGACCGGTACATTGTCACCTTGAGTCTAAATTGATACTCTTGTTTCTTGGGCCCTAAGCAAGACTTGGCCCTGTGGATCACCTCCTCCTCCTGACACACTTCATTCCTTTGACTGCCATCACACCCTATCTTTCTGGTTTCTATCCCAGATCTCAAGCTACTCCTGTGTGCCCTAGATGAGTCCTTTTCCAACAGCTTATTATATATTGGTACCTCTGAAGGCCTCATTGTAGGCCCTCTCTTTTTCAGGGTGACTTCATCCACAGCATGATCTTAATTAGTATCTCTGCACAGGTGGAAGCGATGTCTCTAAATCTAGTCAAGATTTCCTCCCTGAACTTCTAGCACATGGTTCTAATTTCCTCCATCAGATTTTCCCTTCATTATCTTGAAATAAGGGAAAATTCAAGACATCTAAGAACAAACTCAGCATCTTTCACCCAACAACCTGGTCTGCTTCCGAAACTTCAGGAATACTACCTGCATCCGCTCTGTTAAGCAAATAGATACAATGGTAGTTCCTGTGTTCACCCCTGTCCAATCTCTAAAACAATTTCATTAAGTTCACCTCCTAAATACTTTCCATATTTTTCCTATGGCTAAGCCACCCTGGATTACATTATCATTTTCTCTCATCTGGATGCCTGCAATTTTCTCATAATTGGACTATTCACATTCCCTTCTCTAATTTGCTAGTCCTCCCTCCTCCTCACCCTTACCCTATTTCCATCTGTTCTCCATAAGACAGCCAAGAGAATTTAATCACATCACAAACCCACACACTGACTTAAGACACAGCAATGATTTTTACACTGCCCTGAGGATAAAGACCAAAATCCATAACATGACTAAGGCTCCCTGCCCTGCTCCCCCTACCTCCTCCTTCTCTGGCTATACTTCCCACCATCTTCCCCACCACTGGGTGTCTCAACAGCCACTCTGAACTCACACTGCAGGGTCCTCCTGTTGTGAAGGTTCTGAAACACAGGGCTTGTCCATCTCTTTGGTGTTTGCTCACCTCACCTCAGTTCTACTTCATTTGCTGACTCTGCCTGGGTCTGCAAGACCTTCACCAACCAGGAAGCTTTCGCTGACCCTCTACACTAAGCCAGTACTCCCTGTCACACAGAGCAACAGAAGCAACAGTGGTTGTATGCAGACAAAGGAAAGGCAGCCAATCTGAACTGGCATTGCATCATTAATAGTGTATGGATTTCAATGATATAAATATCTCATGGGGAACAAGGCTCTCCTCCTGTTGAAAAAGAGGCCTCACATTTCCTTCCTGCCCTATTTTGCCTGAAGAAATAGTAACTTATCTAATCCATTTTCTCTTCCAACAATTCTTGAATGAAAGGACTTCCTAGAATTCAAAGATTTCTTAAAGGGAAGGACTACCTTGCTTCATTTTTGTGAATTCTTCACTGATGGCCATGTCTGTAATCCTCTGTGACTGCTTCCAGTGGGTAGCCTCTTCTCTCTCCCAGACCTGGAAAGATAAGAATCAGTACTGGTTTTGACTCTTCCTGCTAAAGTAGAGCAATATTGTCTCTAAAAGTGCAAAAATGAATCAATCCTGTGGTAGGAGAATACATCTTTCTCTTTCAATATATTAAGAACAAATATGCATAGTACATAAATGAATATAAAATATATCTATTGCTGTGGTTTTTATGTGTCCCCCAAAGTTAAAGAGGTAGACATTAATCTCCAAATTTATATGTTAATGATATTTGGAGGTGGAGCCTTTGGGAGGCAGTTAAGAATAGATGAAGTCATGAGAGTGGTGCCCCCAGCATGGAACTAGGGGCTTTATGAGAAGATAAAGAGAGACACAGCTTAGAGTGCTTGCTCTCTCTGGCCATGTGAGGCCCTCCGCCTTCTTGAGGCAGCAAGAAGGACTTGGGCTTTTGCTGACAAAATCCAGGTGCTGTTCTCTTGGACTTTCTCCAAAACTGGGGGCTAAAAACCATGTATTGTGTATAAATTACCCAGTATGGTATTTTGTTATAACAACAGAAAATGGATTAAGACATCTGTGATATTAAAATTTCATGAGGTAGGAGGAGAGTATAAAGAAAATGGTACCTAAAAAGTCTCCTTCAGGGGGACAATAATGAAAAGGAAAGTTGAAAAATACTGTTAGATGCTCCAGTCATCTCCCCACATTCCCATCCTCTGCTCCCATAAAAACAAATCCTACGACTCTCAAGGAAATTGTTTGCCAGGTCTCAGCACATGGGAAAACCCTTAAAGCCTGATTGTGAGTTCGACAAGGTCTGATATAATCCATCTTTGATCTCACTGGAGGTAGGTACACAATTTTGTGATGTAAACCAAAGCCATGTCCAACCCCAAAGATTTTATAGTTCTCTAAATATAGACATGGTATACCTTTTTAAGCTTTGTCTACCATGACAGATGTTTGTCATGCCTGTAGAGCCCAGATGTTAAGCTTTATGTCCTTAACTATGTTGGACTATGGATATTATCTTTTAAAAGTCCATATCTAGGCCTTGGTTCCCAAGGTTGTGTATTGGGAAGTGCACTGTACTCTAAGGAGGTGGAGCCTTGCGGGAGAAATTTAGGTCATTGAGGATGCGTTCTCAAAAGAGGTCATGGTGTCTGAGAGTGACCACAGCACTGCAGAAAAAAATGATAAAAAAAGACTAATGATCTTAGTCTTTCTCTGCTTCCTGACTCATTTTGGGGAGCAGATTTCTCCAGCTCACGTTCCCCACCATTGCCATCTGGTGCCTTCACAAGAGGTCCAGACTTTGGGAGCCATTCAACCTTGAACTGAAACCTCCAGAAACATAAACTAAATAAGCCATTTCTCTCCATAAGCTAACTGTCTCAGGTTTTTCATTACAGTAATATGAAGCTAACTTATGTAACCTTTATACTCAAATTTCCTAGTATAGCACATGACATCAACCTGGGGCTAAGTGCCTAAAACTAAATAAAATGGTTACCAAAATTTATTTAACATCTACTATGTATAAAGAGTGAGATTGTACTTTGATTTATCTTCTAGACTTAAAAATAACCATTCTTTATTGTGATCATTATTATTATTCCCATGAGGTCTATGACGTCAAGTGATAAAGTAATTTGATCAAGGTCATACACCTAGAACAAACATGACAGGTTTAGGATTAGGACTAAGGTGTATTTGTCTCCAAATCTCTTCATTTTGCATTTCAAAATCAAATGCTGCCCTCTAAAAGTGCAATGATTCTATTGTATTAAGCTTAATAGAGCCCAGCTTTATCTTTTTATACAGTATCCTCAGCATGTCATCACTTATGGGAAGCGATCAGCAGTCTAACTTTGATGAGGGAAATCAATACTTGCATTTTAGCTGCTTCATGGGGATGAAAACCCTTCATCTGATGAATCAATAATCAATTTTTAGTGTTCCGGCAGGCCAAATGAAGAAATTCAGTAAAACCCTTGCAAGTTAGCTCTATCACTAGGTAGCTTGTTACAAAAGGCAAAGTGAAATGGTGTTGAAAAATGGGCATGTCGGGCTGGAAACTGAGATGACAGAAGGAAGTTTGCCAAGTCTGCCATACCCTCCTGACCTATTCTTCCTAAATCAGCTCAAAGAAATGGAGGCAGACACACTAGGAGAATTCTGAACTCTCTTGGAAATCCCAGAAATGCACAGTATCTATAAAAGCTCCCATCCACATTTAACCAATGTGTCCACTCCAGGAGTTGCAGGCAGCTTCCACTTGAAAAAAACAGACCTTCAGTACTCTATTACAGCCATTGGCACAGAATCTGTCCAGTCCATTTATTACCATCAAAATAATACAACTCGATGGTTAATTTTATATGTCCACATATGACTGAGCCATAGAGTATCCATATATTTGGTCAAACATTCTCAATAATTCTATGAGGATGCTTTTGGAAAATATTAACATTTAAATCAGTAGACTAACTACAGCAGATTGCCCTTCCTCAGGTGTGTAGACCTCATATAATCAGTTGAAGGACTGTGTAGAGCCCAAAGGCTGATAAAGAGGGGATTCCTCTATCTTTATGACCTTTGATCTAAGACATCAGTTTCTTCCCTGCTTCCAATCTTGGATTGGAACATCAGCTCTCCTAGGTCTCCCAAATTCTCACTGACCCTGCCTATTTTTGGACATGTCAATTTGTGTAATCACAAGACCCAATTCCGTATAATAACTCATTTACAAGTAGATGTTCATATATCTATATATATATAAATATATATATATAAATATATACATGTTTATATCTGCTTAGCTGTACACACACACACACACACACATACACGGTATTCATTTAGAAAGATAGATACAACAACATAGGGTGTCTCTCTTTCTCTATGTGTATATAAATACACACATACATATATATACATGTATGTATAAATGTATACGTGTATATTGGAGGCAAAGGAACACACACACACACACACACACACACACACTCAGGGAATTTTTTGGTCCATTGCCACTCTAACTGCAGTCTGGGTGTGATAGTCATTACCAGGAAACTCCCTATAAATGCACACTCTCAAGTCTCAAGTTCTGCCCCAGGACTATTGGATCAGAGTCTGCATTGCAACAACATGTAGGTGATTGGTATTCACATTCATGTCTGGTAAGCACTAGTGAAGTAAACCTAGCTCTAGCATTGTTATATGTTATGTGACATTGAGCATGTCCATTGACCCATCCCTCACTTTCTTCATTTTTTTTTACCTGCTTTCTTTTTTTTTATTGGTGCATTGTAATTATACATTTTGATATATGTCAGGGTATGAACATCATACATGCACACATTGCACATTTAGCCCTCCCTCCAATCCCACCCTATTCCCTCCCCCTTCCCTCCCTTTCATGCTCCGGATAATGATTGAGTCTTATAGGTTTGTGTATGTACATCACGTGCTATAGTGTGTTTCCCTCCACCCCCCTCCCAGCTCCCTCTGTTAGGTCACCTTCTTTGTCCATCTAAAGATTTCTTCTTCTTCCCTTCTAAGTCCCATTCTATCTAGCTCCCACAGATTAGTGGGGACATCTGATTTTTTACTCTTAGTGACTTATAAAGATTTGATCAATCACCTTCTCAGGACATGTCTTGATACACAATAGAAAACCATTATGTTGCAGCCGTTAGTAATGGAAAGCACAAATAGTAGTATCAGAAGTAGCAATGACAACAGGAAAACTCAAGCATAGTAGCAGAATGCAGAGAACCTTCTTTCTGCAGGAAGTAGGCTGGGAAAATGACTTTGATTAAGTCACTTCAGTTACAAAGCCTTATGTTACCCATTTCCAAATTCACACTGCTGGAATAAATGTCCATATGTTTCTTAGATACAGGGAGGGTGGCTCCATTGAAGCAGCATCAGTACACCCTTAATCCATGACTCCTTGTACCCTTCTTGGGTTTAAATTTCCTGCTTTGACAGTGTCTAGTTGACTCACATGTAAGCACCAGAAAATAATAATGAACATTGCTTCCACATGATTGACATCAGTGGGAAGAACGGTTGTCTGCAGGACTCCTTTGCCTCCAATTTATTTCTAACCTGTGACAACAGAAAGACAAGAGGGTCCTCACTCATCATAGTTAACATGCTAAAATATTGCACCATTAAAACAAATTTCATCTGATACTTCATAGTGCAGATTCTATTTCAGGATCATGTTAGGAATACTCCTGAGGCATTGTCTTACTTGAAAAATGTTATTTCAATTAGTTGGATATCATTCTTCACAGGATTTAGGTCAAATGAGGGGCAGTGCCAAATCCAAACCAAACAATATGTGTCTGCAATAAATTTCTAGTCCTGAATTATTCATACATAATGGCATAGGTGACTCTTCAAGCATTCTGAATTAAGTAGAATTGATTTCTCACTTTTTTATGCTCTGTTGTACAAGCCTTTTTGTACTTTTACTTCTCCTTAACAAATAAAGTATTGATTCATCTCCACTGAACATGTTTTATTTAAACTTTGGTCTTTGTCAGCAACTTCGTCCTTAGTACCCACAATTCCCTTTCTTAACTTCCCAATTGTCTTTTGATCCTGAAGGTGAAATTCTTGCACCTAGCCACTTTGGGAGAAGTACCTGGAGAGTGGGCTAAGAACTCACCAAGAACAATAGCATGGTGCCCTTTCACCTTGCCCTTTAACCCTCCATTAGTGTACCCTAAAAAGTATCCAGTAAGTTTTTAATTCGTTTGGCTGATACAGAGATTAGCTTTGGGCTTGAATTGCATTGTCTCTGGGCTTTTATCTGAAAGTCATCGCATTTCTTCTTTGTAAATCCATGAACAAGCAAGCATGTCTGCAGATAGATTATGGGAAACCTATCTACAGACAGTAGGGATCTCAGCATGAAGTGCTTGGTCTGAATCAAAGTTGAAACTCAGTAACTATTTGTCAAACGAATGAATGAATTGAATTTTGATCAGGATTTAGTTTACCTCTTCTAAAATAGTTATTGGGGCATTAGTAATAAAGTCATGGTTTAAGTTATAATTCTTGGTTCAATTGGTAGCACTCAAATTTTACATAAGAATAAAATCATGCAAAATTGAATGAATTAGGAAAGAAATGAGATTCAAGAGCCCTGGCTTCCAACCCTAGATGGACAATTAGTTTTGTGTAACCTTGAGTTTTGGCTAAGATTTCCTACCCGGGGTAAGAAAACATTGTTCTGGACAATACCTCTTTTGCCCTCCTATGCTGGGACTAAGATTGTGACAGAAGTTTGTTAGCTTACGTGAGTGGGGTAAAGCTCACGCTCATCACCCTCCTTGATAGTGTGCTTCACTTGGAACTGGCCTTCTCTTGTCTCCTTCTCCATGTTCTGTATGGTCTGCAAAAGAGCCCCAGCAGGAATTTCTGCAAACTCTCGCCTATGTAGATCATTGTAAACTGGCCACAGCATGTGCCTTTCAAAGCACATCCCTCTCCCTTTGCTAATTTGCTGCTGCAAATACCCACTGAGTCACACCCCTGGGTACATTGCACCTGTCAAAATACTAGGCCATTCTCTCCTTGGCAAAGCACTACCTCCAGTATCAATCCTCTGTTCCTTTGTCCTGCCCTGAATATGTTTTCCATTCAACATGTGGAAATCACTCTTCCTTGTAAGCCAAAGGGCTAAGCTTCTGCACAAGCTCATGGCAGCTTCCTGTGTTTTCCCTACAGCAAAAGTCCTGTGTGTGTATACTGTATACATTCTCTGATCTCCTCAGTATGACAGGTACTGAGGATGGAGAGATGAACACGTCACAGCCCCTGCTCTGGAGCAGTTCCCAGTCTAGTGTGGAAGACATATGAATGTGGACATTGCCACACAAATAGACAATTGCTTTCCCCATGAATGTTTTCCACACAAAGAGACATTTTCTCCAGGCACCTGCCCATATAGCTGGGATAGGGAAAGCCAAGGTCCTCTCTGCTGTGTGCTGCACTATGAAGGCAGCATGGCCTTCACTGTGATAATTTGTGGTAAAACAACTTATTTTCTTTCTCCTTCCAGCTCTCTCTTTCACTACGAATTCCCTAGAGTCTAAACCATTAGCCAAATACAAATGTCAGACAGTGCACTGAGTTAAGTTTCTGGAGCCTGATTGTTCTTTACCTTGGTGGGGAAGGGGTATTCTTCATGATAACTTCATTTTTTTTCTTGGAAAAAAGTGTCTAACTTCCTTATTCTTGGCAGGGTTCTAGTAAAGCATGTTTATCAACACTCACATTCCCTTTTAGCATTTACTCTGGCCTATTTAGATCTTTTTGCTTTAACCCTGGACTCTCTATTTTATCTGGTAGGTCAAATAGCCTAGATACTCTATTTGATGTTCTAAAACTAGTTTCTCTACAAAATGCCATTATGGGGTGATTTCCTTGGTGATCCCCAAACCCTCATGTCACCTATCACTTCCAAAGAGTGTGTCTTTCCCTGAAAATGTGCCTCAGGCAACTTTTGTTAGAAAGTTAACTTCAGTTTCCTTAGTTTGGCCTGCTTCTTCCAGAACAAACAGCAACTAAAAACAGCTTTCAGTGAACTTCAAATATATGTTTCCATGCCACTCCCCAACACGCCGTCTACACATAAATAATTCACTCCTCCTATCTGATGTCATGGAGGAAAGGATGTTCAGGCCACCACACCTGGGCTTAAATCTCCTGTAGATGCACATGCTGGCTAGGTTTTTATGGCCTTTCTCTGGATTTGTATTTTGATTCTGATCATATACCTGTAGAAGGTGACCCCGGACTACAGATGACTGTGCTGTGGGCCATGGGCAAATCAATTGCTCCCTCAAGAGGTGAGAGATGTGAATGAGAAAACCGATAAAATAGAATAAAGTAAAATAAAATAAAAATTGGCAGCCTTTCATGATTTACAGTCACTGTCTTTGGCGTAGTAAACCTAATCACATTGGTTACTATTTCACTACATTCGCCGGCGGAGTCCATTAGAACAGTCTAATTTACACTGCAGTGCAATTCATCTGTTTTATTAAGGTTGTTCTTGTATTTATGTTAGAAGGGATAGCAGCCTCTGGCTCAATGTTATACAGTCATTCTGTGAAAATGCCACAGGGCACAGCAGTTAATAAACCTAGGAACTAGATTACAGCTCCCGTATTGTTGACATCTGACAAGTTTACTGTGAATGCAGTTACGCTGATGCAGGATCTTATAAAAATAGACATTAGCATCCCCATTACAAGCCCATTCCAAATAATTGTAGATTTCATTTATGGAGGGAGTTAAAGGTTCTTTGCATAGACTTTATTCAAAATGTTAGCTTTTAATCTTTTCCTCATCTTCTTCTCAGGAAAACTTACTTAAGTGGCGTTTGCATGGATGGTAAGAAAATGACCCCATCGTAGAGTGCTCACAGATTGAAGACAGGGACAGTTTTTGATGGAAGGCATCCCACAAGATTGGGAATTTCCGTAAAAGTCAACTTTAGTGGCTCAGAAGTCTCTCGTTCTGTGGAAGCTTCAGTGGCCAGCTCTCTTCTATAAATAAGCAGGGTGAGAACTGACAAGCTGCTGTCCATACGACTCCCTCAGTTGTGCTCACAGACAAACCATTCTTATACTATAGGATGCCGGTCACTCCCCCAGCGTCTACCAAGAACTCTGTGTCAGAGAACTCATTAGTTTCACTCGTATATGGGTAGAAAGTCTTCTTTTTCTGAAAGAAAAAGGAAAGGCACATGGGAGAGAATGAGGTAATGCCAGCTATAATTCATAAGATATAGAAGAGGCAGAAGAAACAAGAAAGCAAAGTCTTACTGAAAAAATAAACCAAAGGCAGTTCTCAGCCTACTATGCTCTGCCTCATAGGAGAAATAAAAAATAAAAAACAACAAGAACTTTTACATAAAATAGACTTGAAGTTCAATCCAGGTGTTATAAAAATCATATTCCATAAGAAGAATGATTTGAATGATGTCTGGCATGTGGTAGATGCACAATGAAAATTTAGATCAATAATACTAAGACCATGGAAGACAATACTAAGATCTAAGGTAGTACTTTTTACATTGTAGAAAATCTTCATGATTGATAGAAGGAATGAATCCATTTTCTCAGAATCATTTTAGCAGGACATCTAAATTAATTTCAGGAAATGGCACCAGTGAGGAGAACAATGTTAAAAAAATCTGATAAGACCTGAAATTCATGACTGCTTAGACTTTTACATGTAGTAGGAGCAATGAGAGGTTACATGCTGTGGGGAAGGAACAGCAGCCTGAACTTAGGAGACCCCAGTCCTGGCCTCGACTCTGTCTCTACCTGTTTAGAGACATGACATTGGTAACTTTGCCTACTTCAGTCTCTGTCTCTTCATTTTTAAATAAGAGGATTGGATGAGAATACCCTCAATGTCCTTTCTAAAACCAAAGTTCCATACTTCAACATTTACTGACAAGCTCAGCATTGTGGATTTGGTTCTCCCATAATGAATTTGGACAGATTCAGTAAGGTAACCTCATTATTTCAATCTGCCAAGTCCTTAAAAATATTCTGCTACCACAATTCTTACCACCTGTTTTGGTTTGGGTCTGGAATGTCCCCCCAAAGCTCCTATGCGGAAAACTTGGTCCCCAATGTGTCAAGGTTCAGAGGTGGAACGTTTAGGCAATGATTAGATCCTGAAGGCTGTGTTCTCATCAGTTGATTAATCCACTTGGATTAATCCAGTGATAGCTGAATGGACTAATGGGAGGTGGAACCTAGTTGGGGGAAGTTGATCATTGGTGGCATGTCCTAGAGGAGTTTATCCTCTCTCGGCCCCTGCTCTCTCTCTAATTCCTGGCTGCCATGCCCCCAGAAATTTTCTGACACACCTTTCTGTGTCTGCCTTGGACCATGGACTAAATCCTCTGAAACTATGAGCAAAATAAGCTTTTCCTCCTCCAAGGTGTTTTTGTCAGGTATTTTGGTCATAGGGACAAAAACTAATGTACTACCCTAACCCAACGAGTCCCTGATTCTTATCACCTCTACCTTTTAAGCATTGAACCCAAGGGCATTCAACCTCTGAGATATACCCCCCAGTCCAATTTTACTTTTATTTTGAAACAAGGTCTCACTAAGTTACCGAGGCTGGCCTTGAATCTGTGATCCTCCTGTCTCAGATGCCAAGTACTGGGATTCCAGGCATGCTCCCTCATGCCTTGCTTTAACTTTATCTTCTTCCAATGCATATTCTGTATTTGCTAAAGTCCACATAACACAAGGCTTGTTTCCTCATAGTTTGGGCATAGATCTATTTCATTGTGTTGTTGTTAGTTAATATATGAAAAATGTTTAGGAAAATTTTGCCTTATTATAACCATTCAATGTGATAATTGTATGTGATATTATTGCATGTAATATTAGTATTGCATGTATTATTAGTAGTATTAAAACTCAGTTAATATTTCCAAACACTGTGGATAAAATAGTAAGAGAAGCTATGGTTTCTACCCCCCATGCATATCTAACAAAATATTAAAGACCATCAGGTTCCAATTACCTCTGTCTCTTCTTTGGTGTTGTCCCTTAGGTGCCTGATTGTTAGTAACCAGAATCTTAAGAGTCTACTCTTATGTTTGTATTTCATACCAAAATTTTCATCAAATGTTGTCAGCTTTAATAGTTTCTAAACCTTTGATATCATCATTGTTACCATGGCAGCTGACACCAGACTGTATCCCACATGTAGTGTAGAGACTTTCTAAGAGGCCTCCAGATCCACTATTGTTTCAGGACATCTCACATCCAGAGAGGGAACACATCCAGGGATGTCTCACATCCAGGGAGGGAACAGTGGGGAACAACTCACATAAGGCAGAGGCTGGAGAAAAGTCATCCCTTGGAAAAGCTGACACATGTCAGATTAGTATGCCTGCAGCCATTTTCCTGAGAAAATTCTCAATTCCAATGGTAGTTTTAAGAAAATGGTAAAGAAAAATACACCAACTTTGCCCACTATGCAATAAAAGAGAACGAAACAATCCTTCAGAAGAACTCTGCATAATGTTGATATCAAAAATTTTACAAAGGCATTTAAAAATAGTACTTACTATCTCTAATGAACCTAGATAATAAACTAGATAAGTCATTTCATGTAATTTGGCTAACATTAAAAAATCACTAGTGGGCTAGGAATGTAGCTCAGTGGAAGAGGACTTGCCTAGCATGTGTGAGGCCCTGGGATTGATCCCCAGAACAACACATACACACACAAACATATATGCACACAATTAGTTAATGTAATTAGTCATATGAATAAAAGAGAAACTTTATATGGATTTCTTACTGGATGCAGATTTTACAAATTTCAACAATCATGACTTTAAAAAATTCAGAAAAGTAAAATCAAAAGGCACATCTTCATCCTGATAAATGATCTCTACTATAAACTAAGGTCAAATTATTTGGTGAAATATTAAACTTTTCATCTATACATTTTGGGAAAAATGTCAGCTCTCCCTGTTTCATAGTTACTATTGATATTATAGCCAATGAAATAAAGCAAGACAAGTTAGAACCATATAGATGGAAAAGGAAGAAGTAAGCACGTCTTCATTTGCAGATGAAATAATGTTTATTATAGAAATTTTAAAGAAACCTTTAAAAGGCTACAAAATTTTTAAAATAAGTTAGTACAATCTCAGGATGAAAAACAATCAATATGTTAACATTTGTTTCTGAATTCTAGGTGACCTATTGGAAAACAGAACCTTTAAAAAATACATACCATATATGCAAAATATATATAACTTATAGAAGCAATGTAATAAATGTACATATACACAATATATTAACAACACATTAAAAACTTAGGGATAATTTTTTAAAAGGACATGCAAGACTCATGCATTGGAAAATGTAAAATATTTCTGAAATTATTTAAGGAAGAACTAAGTAAATGAAGAGATAATATGTACATGGATTGCAAGTGTCAACATTGTTAAGATGCCAAATTTTCCCTAATTTGAGTATCAATTCAATGCAATCAATATTTCCACCTGCTTTTTCAAAGAACTGAGAATGTAAATATAAAAGTTGTAGGAAAATACAAAGGGCCTTGGAAACAGGTAGGATTTATACCACCATATTCAAGACTTATTTTTTTAACATGCTTTTATTGGTGCATTGGAGTCTTACATCGCAATGAATATCTATTTGATGTTAACATACATGCACACAGCTCTTAGTGTCCTTCCCTGCCTCCCCTCACCCGTATGAAGTACCAAGAATGATGTTGGTATATTTTCACATGTACATATTGTTTATGATAGTAATTCCATTAATTCACTTCTTTCTTGCCCTCCCCCTTCCCTTGTACCACTTCCCTTGTTCCGCTGAGAGTTCTCCATTATCAACTGGAGTCCCTTGTGTGACCTTACTACTCCTTAGGTTGTGCATATTAATGAAAACATATGTCCCTTCTTTTTTTGTGATTGACTGATCTCGCTTAACATAATGTTCTCCAGATCCTTCCACTTTATTGCAAGACTTATAAAGCTACAGTACTCAACACAGTGTGGTTCTTGCATAGGATAGAAAAGTAAATAAACGTGACAGAATAACGGCACAGAAAACACCTACACTTGTATGGCCAATTGATAGTTGACAAAAGCAACACAGGATTTAACAAAACAAGAAAAACATCTTCAACATTTTTTTCTGTAACTACTTATTCACTTTTAATAAAGAGATAAAAAGCTAAACCTTAATCACTACTTTAAACCATATACAAGAATTACTTAGTGAAAGTTCTTATACTGCATTTATACTGCATATATACTAACCAAAGCTAAGTTTATAAAGATTTTGGAAGAAACCACAAAACAATATTATTATCATTACAACCTGGAAGTAGGCAAAGACTTCTTAGAATGGGCACAGAATACAATAAACACAAAACTAAAAGTGATAAACTACCTAAAAATAAACATCTCCTCCTCCATCAAAAGACATCATTAGGAAAATGAATGATCAAGTAACTAATAGGAAGAAATTATTCACTATAAAAAAGAATCTGTATCTAAAATATATCAAGAATCTGAATAGTCCCCAATGTGCTCTCGGAATCTTTCTCTTGAGAATAGGCCACTCACAGGGATTTTGTTCAAGTTATTTTCACATGTCCATATACACTGCATTCATTTATAAACTCAGAAAGACTGTCTGGAATTCTGAGAAACTTAATTTTTACTACCCAACTGTATAATCTACAAGTTTGATAATCCTAGTCTTTCATCCCTTCTCCCAATTCTGTGCCTTCTATATTTTTTATTCATTGTCCTTAACGGCACAACTACATTGTAAGTTGGTTTAAGGTAGTGGCAGGACAAAACAACCAAAAAAAAAAAAGTGAGCTACGCAAACATCATGGATTTGAAATAGGAAACAAGGAATCAAAGTGGAATCTAAGGCACTTGGTCTAAGCAATTGTGAAATAGCTTGTGGTTATGCAGAAGAGAGATTTCCACTTATAATAGTGTGGTTAGTATAATGAATAGTAAGTGATTAACAAATGCTGAATAAATGGATGGTTCTCTGTAGCTGACAATGCATGATTACCTGGGGTCAAATGCTCCCCAGGTGCAGCGTGAGGTGGCGAGCAGCATGGATTGTGTGCATTAGGGCTGGTTTCTTTTCTGAATTCTGTCACTATCACCTGTGTCTTCTGCTCAGACAAGTGACCTTCTCTCGTGAAGCCCGCATACCAGCACAAGCAAACCAAGGGGACTGCATTCGATGATATCTAAGTCCCTTTGTAACATCTCACAGTTCTATCTGAGCCAGTGCAGACACATTGCTATGGTCACATATAGAGTACCCCCTGAAGAGCTCAGGTATTAATGTTCAGGGTCGATACAGTTAGGTCATGGGGTTGTAATCTCATCGGTAGATAATCCATTTAGTGGTTTCATTTGAGTGGTCACCAGGGCCTGTAGGTAGCATGTGACTGTAGAAGGTGGGTCCCTGGGGGTGCAGCCTTGGGGATTGTATATGATTCTTCGTGCTTGTTCTCTTGCTTCTGGCATCCATGATGTGAGGAGCAGAGCCCATGTGCTCTCCCTCTCTGTGATTCCTGCCACCATGCCCTGAGATCCATAGACTCCAGCCTCACATGCACTGAACCTGGAATTTCCAAGGATACCATGAGCAAATAAATCTTCCTTCCTTAAGCTGCGTAGCCAGAATTACTGGGATATAGACCGAGAATGTTGACTAAGATACACCTCCTTTAAGAAAATGGTTAAACATCAAAAAGAAAACAAAATTTTTTTAAGGCTTCTATATCTTTAGGGAAAAATAGAGCTTGTGTCTCAAGGGCACGAGGTCCACCCTGTTCCAGGATGGCATGCTTTTATAAGGATTAAGTGCCCTGTCTGGGATTCCCACTCTGGCAAAGTAACTAAGTCTAATTAAATCCCTTTCTGCAAACTTTAAATACACTTAATTAAAATAGGTAGACTGGGGATGATTAATTCCAAAAGTGAGCAGGTTAAAGTGCAGGCTCATTTCTTCTGCTAATTATTTGAAGGATGATCTTCCTTGTAGATGTGCCAAGTTGCAGGAGATTCATTTCTTCAATTCAAATCTGTTTTCAATTTTTATTTGAAGCCTTTAGGCTTTGGAATTTGAATTCTATAAAATCTGAGTGCTGGGGATTATTTCTTCTTATTTTCTACTTAGTTAAACCCAAAGCAGGGCTCAGTAGAGATCTGTAGAGACCAAGGGTTATAGAGTACCCAATGTCCCTTGAATCTATACACTCAGTCAGCACAACTAGCCACGTGGTCATTTTATTATCACTCCATCACTCTTGAGAGACTGGCCCGAATTCATCTATTATGATAGGTTTTCAGAAACTGTGACTTACTCATTACATTTTTGATTCTTTGAAATACTCAGCTTGACACTGAAGTGGTAAATTCCCCCAGGACTGTAGTCATAGCATCCTTGTGGATTTAAAACTGCTCCCATTCAAAGGTCAGTAGGACAACTTGGTAAAAATGGCATAGGGAGCACAGTCCCAAGTAGTTTGGGGAGGAGTCCCCATGAGGTGGACCCTGGAAATTTGAATGTGTTTTATTAAGAAAATGCAATTATTGCTGTGTTCCAGGAAACACACAGTTGTGGTATATACAGTCGATAAATTGCTGATCTCAAGCACAGTCTGGATTTATATCATTTTTCGGTTTCTTTTGACATTGTCTACATGGTGTGATGAAGAATCCCTGTGACATTCTGAGGTGTTCCTATCTTCTTAAAACTGTGTAGTGTGTGAGAATATAGAATAATAGAATATGCTTGTGTGAATCTGGAGGAAGGCTGAGGGGTTCTCTGGAAGTTGGGGGGCACCTGGTGACAGGTGTAGACACTGTGGGCTAATGACTGGGCCACTTTCCAGGCAGTGTTTTCTTATCAAGTGAGCAAAATCAAATTGGTCTCATTTCCCCTTTCTTCCCTTACTATGGTCTTAGAATGTTTTCAGTCTTTCCCTCTAGCAGCTCTATCATGACTGAGTTTTAGTTCAGGCTGAATATCCCTCATTAGAAATTCATGGAACCAGATACATTTTGGATTTCAGATTTTTTGAATGTTTTCATATTCATAATGTGATATCTTTGGTAAGGAATCCAAGTCTAAATATGAAATTCATTTAGGTTTCATATATACCATATACACAGCCTAGAGGTGATTTTATACTATACACTAATAGGATAAAAGAATAACCCAGCAGTTTTTGCTTCATTTATTTGTCAAAAATTTACCGAAGTCACTGTTCTGGGCTCTGAGAAGACAAACTGGTCTCTCATGGAGTTTTGTTTGTTTGCTTGCTTTTAAAATGATAGAAGTGCATTTAACAGGATAGATAAATGTTCAGTTGTTGACTAATTTACTGAAATGCTGATATATCTCACTCACATGCATAATAGCTTCCCTAATTGCCAAAATTCCTCACCAGAATTCTACATTTGTTATGACTTACAAACTCACAGGGACATATCTTAATCACCCGAAGTCCTTAGGGTTCCCTCTTGGTATTGTGCATTCTATAGGTTTTGACAAATGTATGATAGATAACTATCATTATGATAGCAATGGATTATTTTCACCAACATAAAAATCCTTTGTGACTCTCCTATTCATCTCTGCCTTTGACTTAAGAGTTGTAACAACCGAGTCCATATATTTAGAAAACAAGACATCGTATTATTTTTTGCATCCTCAGTTCCAGGTCTAATATTGGTGACATGGCAGTATTCAGTAAGTATGCACCAAATGAGGGAAGAGTGCTCATGGAACCAACCTAGGTGTCCATCAAAAGGTGAGTGGATTATGAAAGCGTGTTATGCACACACAAAGGAATTTCACTCAACCATAAACAATAACAAATTGTGCCATTTGCAAGAAAGTGAATGGAACTAAAGAATATTATGCTACATGAGATTAGCCAGGCACAGAAAGTGAAAGGTTCTATATTTTCTCTCATATGTGAAGCTCCAAAAAATTGAGGGCAAAAAAAAAGGGACTTCAGATAAATGAAGAGAGGTACCAATAGAATAGCGGAAGGGGATTGGTGAGTGACATAGGGAAGGGGTAAAGGAGGCTGGATGAAGGAAACAGTTCGAATAGTCCTATGTTCATACATGAAGTGGAACCTGGAGGGAAACACGCCAAGTTCTGTGTGCTTGTATGTTCCTGTCGCTCCCATCTTCATTATGCTGTATACTTACCATGCACCAATAAAAGTGTATTAAAACACTTGTGAATCAGTTCTTAATCTCTTGCTTGGCCTTGATTTTACATAGAAGTAAACCTGGAATGATAAATGGTAGAGGTGGGCAATTCCATCTTCATTAAAGAGGAAGGACAAGGAAGTTTGGTGAGAATAATTTATTTGAGGCAGGTATCTCCTGCCTCATTCCCTCCCTCACCTTCTG
The DNA here is from genome assembly GCA_004027185.1 of Glis glis. Classification (NCBI taxonomy): domain Eukaryota; kingdom Metazoa; phylum Chordata; class Mammalia; order Rodentia; family Gliridae; genus Glis; species Glis glis. The sequence continues at coordinate 21,656 of PVJS01033599.1, forward strand.
TTGGTTCTTTCCTGTTTGACTTTTTATTTATTTATTTATTTATTTATTTATTTATTTATTTATTTTGCGGTACCAGGGATTGAACGCAGGGGCGTTCTACCTCCGCGCTACGCCCCCGGCCCTATTTTTTATACTTTATTTTGAAACCAGGTCTCACGAAGTTGCGGAGGACCTCACTAAGGAGAGAGAGAGAGAGAGACAGGGAGAGAGAGCGAGAGAGCTGAGGCTGGCCGCGAACCCGGATCCTCCAGTCTCCACCTCCCAAAGTACTGGGATTACAATTGTGCGCCACCACGCCCGGCCTGAACCATCACTTTTTTCCCTTCCTGCACCCTGCTTCCCTCTCCTGGCTCCCCTGAATGGCACTACCCCACCACCCTGCTGTCATCCTAGAGTCCTCCCTCCTTTCACCCCACATTCA
>PVJS01033600.1:0-22058 GCA_004027185.1 Glis glis
TAGAGAGAGAGAGAGAGCTGAGGCTGGCCGCGAACCTGGATCCTCCAGTCTCCGCCTCCCAAAGTACTATTTTTTATACTTTAGTTTGAAACCGGGTCTCACGAAGTTACGGAGGGCCTCACTAAGGAGAGAGAGAGAGAGAGAGAGAGAGAGAGAAACAGCGAGCAAGAGAGAGAGAGAGAGCTGAGGCTGGCCGTGAACCCAGATCCTCCAGTCTCCGCCTCCCAAAGTACTGGGATTACAAGCGTGCGTCACCACGCCCGGCCTCAGCTCCTGGTTCTAATCACCACCACTGCACCCAAACACAGTCCCATTGGTCCCATTTTCAAAATATATAGAGAACTCTCTGCTTTTTTTTTTTTTTGAGGTACTGGGGATTGAATTTGCCGGTATTGGAAAATTGCTCTGATATTAATTTCTAGTAAAATGTAAAAGGCCATTACATTCCAAGAGCTCCCCCTCCCTTCTTCATTTGCCCCTTTGTTCTAAATGATTAACCCACAGTATGTAAAGGCAATTTAAAGCCTCTAGCCTTAGAAACATGTAGAGACTTGGGAGCCTTAAGAACACTATAGAGGCAGTTAAGGCCTTTAGCCCTAAGATCACAGTGACTCTGCCTAGCACATTTTAACACTGTAAAGATAGCAAGGGCCTTATGCCTTGCTATTAGAGATTATACACAGCTGATTATGCACTGGCTGTGATCAGTGCCTCTGTTTCTCTCCTATTCTTGTGACTCAGCCTCAGTATGAGAAAGGCAAACATCATGTGTTACATCAAAGTGCCCATAGTTGATAGACAACCAATACAGCCCAATACAATAGGGGTAAAAACAAGGTAGATTATCAACCTCTGCACTTAGCAAGTGCACTCAGTAGACTAAAAGGCACCACCTGCCTAAGGAATAAGTTATGCCCCCAAAATTAAGTTACTAGCTCATTGCCTTGGTAATGCTGATAAGAACATACTAATGTGGAAACTGTATTTAAGGGGCCGGGGTCTGAGGGAGGGGCAGAATTCCACTGTCGGGCTCTCAGCATGTCTTCCAGGCAAGATGTGTTTTTTTATCTTCTCTTTTCTATTTCCTACTGACTTTGTAATAAAATTTTGTTAAGCTGCAACCGAGCCGCCTGTTAGTTTTAATTCCTCTTTTCAGAAAATCTGATCTGAATTGAGGGAAAGAGCGCACAGCGCCACTTCCACCGTAACAGAATCCAGGGGCATTCTACCTCCAAGTTACACCCCCAGCCCTATTTCATTATTTTATTTTGAAACAGGGTCTAAGTTGCTGAAGCTGGCCTTGAACCTGTGATCCTCCTGTCTCAGCCTCCCAAGTACTGGGATTGCAAGCGTGTGCCACCACGCCCGGCTCCTATTTTATTTTAATTTTATTTATTTATTTGTTTTTTGCGGTACTGAGAATTGAACCCAGGGGTATTCTACCTCTGAGCTATACCCTATTTTTTATTCTTTATTTTGAAACAGAGTTTCACTAAGTTGCGGAGGGCCTCACTGAATAGCTGAGGCTGGCCACAAACCTGCCATTTTAGTCTCAACCTCCCAAGTACTGGGATTATAAGTATGCGCCACCACACCCAGCTTTATTTTTATTTTTGAACCTGGGGGCATTCTACCTCTGAGCTACACCCCCAGTCCTATCTTATTTTATTTTTATTTTGAAACAAGGTCTTGCTAGGTTGATGAGAGTCTCAGTACTTGCTGAGGCTATCCTCGAATCTGCAATCCTCCTGTCTCAGCCTCCCAAGTACTGGGATTACAAGCTTGCGGTGCACCATCACATCCACCTCTAAAAGTGATATTTTTAAAAGCCAAATTCAGAAGATTGAAAGATTCAGAAGTATCAATGTCAAACTTGTTAAAATTAGTTTGCATAAATGTAACAAAGTTGAATACAGTCTATCCATAGGTTTTTCTTTTTTTTTTTTTACAGTACTGGGGATTGAAGCCAGGGGCATTCTACCTCTATGCTACACCCCAGCCCTATTTTTTATTCTTTATTTTTGAAACAGGGTCTCACTAAGTTGCAAGGGCTGGCGGCGAACCTGAGATCCTCCTGTCTCAGCCTCTCAAGTACTGGGATTACAAGCGTGCACCACCACGCCCGGCAGTTTTTCTCCAATCATAATGTAAGCTTCCCAAGGGCAAGAAGATTTATTTCTAAGCAATTTCTATGGAGGGTACAATAATATTGGATTTATTAGGCCTGATTACTGATGTGTGGAAGAAAGATGATATATTGAGAAACAAGGATCACCATGATTCCAGAATATCTTCTTGCAGGCGTCACTTAATCAATTAGTATGATAATTGTGAAGAGTAAAATTTACTTAAAAGACTGATGGCTACGAAGCTGAAGCCACTGTATTATGCCACAAGGGGGCAATGTTTGAACACTAACAACCTGATGTTAGGCAGTCTGGCAGATTGCAGTTTATTTCCTTTTGTGTGTGTGTGGTACTAGGGATTGAACCCAGGAGAATTCTACCTCTGAGCTATAACCCCAGCCCTACTTTATTTTATTTTGGAACAAGGTCTCCTTGCTGAGGCAGTCTTCAAACCTGTGATCCTCCTATCTCAGTCTCCCAAATACTGGGATTACAGGCATGTGTCACATGCCAGGCTTATTTCTCTTGTTAACACCATGCTGAGATGGCTGTAGCCTGTGAGACCTGGGCTGCCCACTTCTATTTCTTCTCTGCATTTTCTTGAAGGGATTTTTGTCAACTTTTTTTTTTTTTTTTTTTTTTTTTTTTTTGGTGGTACTAGGGATCAAACCCAGGGGTGCTCTATCACTGAGCTATATCCCCAGCCTTTTTTAATTTATTTCTTGTGGTACTGGGGATTAAACCCAGGGGCATTCTGCCTCTCAGCTACACTCTCAGTACTATTCCATTTTTTATTTTGAGACAGGGTCTCACTAAATCGTGGAGGGCCTAAGTTGCTGAGCCACGAACCTGTGATCCTACTGTCTCAGCCTCCCAAGTACTAGGTGTGTGCCACCACGGGCCTGCTCCCTTGTGTGTGTATGTGTGTGTGTGTATGTGTGTGTGTGTGTGTGTGTGTGTGTGTGTGTGTGTAACTGAGGATTCTACCTCCGAGCTACACCCCCAACCCTATTTATTTATTTATTTATTTATTCATTCATTTATTTTTGTGGCACTGGGGATTGAACCCAGGGGCATTCTACCTCTGAGCTACTCCCCCAGCCCTATTTTTATTTTTTATTTTGAAACGGGGTCTAAGTTGCTGAGGCTGGCCGTGAACTTGCAATCCTCCTGTCTCAGCCTCCCAAGTACTGGGATTACAAGCATGCACCACCACGCCTGGCTTATACTTTATTTTGAAACAGGGTCTCACTAAGTTGTGGAGGGCCTCACAAATTGCTGAGGCTGTCTGCGAACCTGGATTCTCCTGTCGCAGCCTCCCAAGTACTGGGATTACAATCGTGCACCACCATGCCCGACTCAGCTCCCTTTTTTGAACAGGGTCTTGATAAATTGCTGAGACTGGTCCTAAACTTGTGCTCTTCCTATCTCAGTCTCCTAGGTACTGGAATTACAGGCATGTGCTATGCCCAGCAGTGCCAACTGGTGTGTGTGTGCTGCTGGGGATTGAACCCAGGGGCTTTCCATCTCTGAGGTACATCCACACCCTTATTTTATTTCTTATTTTGAAAAAGGTCTAAGTAGCCGGGCGTGGTGGCCCACGCTTGTAATCCCAGTACTTGGGAGGCTGAGACCGGAGGATCTGGGTTCGCAGCCAGCCTCAGCTACTTAGTGAGGCCCTCCGCAACTTCGTGAGACCCGGTTTTGAAATAAAGGATAAGAAATAGGGCTGGGGATGTAGCTCAGAGGTAGAATGCCCCTGTGTTCAATCCCCAGTACCGACAAAAATAAAAGAAAAGAAAAGAAAAGAAAAAGGTCTAAGTTTCTAAGGGCCTCATTAAGTTTCTGAGGCTGGGGTCACTCTCTTTACAGGACACCCCCTCCACACTTTGGGGGGAAGCTGCTTTGTTCTCTATCTTTCCCTAACTTAAAATAAACTTTCATAAGCTGGGCATGGTAGCGCATGTTTGTAATCCCAGTACTTGGGAGGCTGAAACAGGATCCAGGTTCGCGGCGAGCCTCACCTACTTAGTGAGGCCCTCCACGACTTAGTGAGACCGTTTCAAAATAAAGAATAAAAAATAGGGCTGGGGTGTACCTCGGAGGTAGAATGCCCCTGGGTTACATCCCCAGTACCACAAAGAAAACAAACAAACACACACAAAAACACTTTCATATTTCTATTAAAAAAAAAGTTTCCGAGGCTGGTGTCAAAACTACAATCTTCCCATCTCAGCCTCCCAAGTACTGGGATCACAGGCACATACGAGCAAGTCCTGCTGCCAACTTTTTTTTTTTTCTCGCAGTACTGAGGATTGAACCCAGGGGCATTCTACCTCTAAGCTACACCCCCAGCCCTATTATTTTTTCTTTATTTTGAAACAGGGTCTCACCAAGTCACGGAGGGCATCACTAAGTAGCTGAGGCTGGCCGCGAACCCTGATCCTCTGGTCTCAGCCTTCCAAGTACTGGGATTACAAGAGTGTGCCACCACGCCCAGCTTGCTGCCAACTCTTAATACTGGCAGTATGGCTTTCAGGGGACTAGGGGAGGAAGCAGACAGCAGGAGGGGAAGCAAAGCAGTGGATCTTCTTGCTGTGGTCCAAGAAACATATTAAGCATCTGGGAGGCTGAGACAGGACAGGTTTGAAGCCAACTTCAGCAATTTAGCAAGGCCCTCAGCAACTTAGTGAAACCTTGTTTCAAAATAAAAAAGGAAATTGGACTGGGAGTGTAGCTCAGAGGTAGAACACCCCTGAGTTATATCCCCAGTACCAAGAAACAAAACAAAACATATCAAGCAGTGCCTGCTGGAGAGGTAGTGGTGGTGGGAATCTTTGCCTGGAAGCTGAGTACATATAAGGCAATGGTTCTCAAAAGGCATGATAATCACCTGCAGCCTTGTTAAAAGATTGCTGGACTTCAATCCTAATTTCTAATCCAAAAGACCTAAAGTAGGGTCCCATGATTTGCATTCAAACCAGTTCTCATGTGATGTTGCTACTGCTAACCTAAGGACAGTTTGAGAAACGCTGCTATAGGGTATTTGTAGCTCTTTGACCTTTCTCTCAACACACCGCCATTTCATCTTTCCTACCCTCCATCTACTGCTTTATTTCTTCTCCACCACGCCTCCCATAGCCTCCTTTGGGAAAACTAAAGGGAAGACAGAAAACAGGGATAAACATTAAATTTGTCGGAAAGATTCCTTCAGGCAAGAACTCCAGCACTGTAGTCTGATGGTTAGGTTATTTTAGAAGTAGATTTATTCCAAAAACACACATACTTTCCTTCCTCTTTACACAATAGTATCTATTGTGATGGAAGTTGCTCAATAAAAAGTACCAGATGCTTTTCTAAGATTTTACTCCGGGGTTCATAAAATTGGGTAGGAAATAGTAGACATATTACACTATATTTTCAAAAAATTTTTCACAGCCAGGCATGGTGGTACATGCTTGTAATTCCAGTACTTGGGAGGCTGAGACCGGAGGATCCGGGTTCGCGGCCAGCCTCAGCTCTCGCTCTGTCTCTGTCTCTGTCTCTCTCTGTCTCTCTCTCTCTCTCTCCTTAGTGAGGCCCTCCGCAACCTCGTGAGACCCGGTTTCAAAATAAAAGCATAAAAAATAGGACCGGGGGCGTAGCACGGAGGTAGAACGCCTCTGCGTTCAATCCCTGGTCCTGCAAAAAAAAAAAAAAAAAAAAAAAATAGGGCTGGGGTGTAGCTCGGAAGTAAAACGCCCCTAGGTTCAACTCCTGGTACTGCAAAAAAAAAATAATAATAATAAAAAAATAGGGCTGGGCCGGGCATAGTGGCGCACGCTTGTAATCCTAGTACTTTGGGAAGCAGAGACCGGAGGATCCGGGTTCACGGCCAGCTTCAGCTTGCTCTCTCTCTCTCTCTCTCTACCTCTCTCTCTCTCTACTTAGTGAGGCCCTCCGCATCTTCGTGAGACCCGGTTTCAAAATAAAGTATAAAAGGTAGGGCCGGGGGTGTGGCGCGGAGGTAGAACGCCCTTGGGTTCAATCCCTGGTACTGCCAAAATAAATAAATAAATAAATAAATAATAAAAATAGGGCTGGGGGGTGTAGCTTGGAGGTAGAATGCCTCTGGGTTCAATCCCCAGTACCACGCACAAAAAAAAGGTACTGGGGATTGAACCCGGGAGCATTCTACATATGAGCTACACCCTCAGCCCTATTTTTATTTTTATTTTTTCTGGTACTAGGGATTCATTCCAGGGGCATTCTACCTCTGAGCTATACCCCCAACCCCATTTTATTTTTATTTTGAAACAGGGTCTTGCTAGGTTGATGAGAGAGTCTCACTACTTGCTGAGGCTGTCCTCAAACCTCAATCCTAGCCAGGTGTGGTGGTGCACACTTGTAATCCCAGTACTTGAGAGGGTGATACAGGTGGATCACAGGTTCTAAGCCAGCCTCAACAACTTAGTGAGGTTCTCAGCAACTTAGCAAGACTCTGATTCCAAAAAAAAAAAAAAAAGGTCTGGGGGTGTAGCCTGGAGGTAGAAAGCCCCTGAGTTCCACCCCCCCACCACAAAAAAAGAAAACAAGCAATCCTCCTATCTCAGCCTCCCAAGTACTAGGATTACAGGGGTGTGCCACCATGTCCGACTTATATTTTTTTAATTTTTTTTTTGCGGTACCGGGGATTGAACCCAGAGGCGTTCTACCTCCAAGCTACACCCCCAGCCCTATTTTTTATACTTTATTTTGAAACCGGGTCTCACGAAGTTGCGGAGGGCCTCACTAAGTAGCTGAGGCTGGCCACAAACCCGGAACCTCCAGTCTCCGCCTCCCAAGTACTGGGATTACAAGCGTGAGCCACCACACCCGGCTATTTTTTAAATTTTGAAACAGGGTCTCACTAAGTTGAGGGGGGCCTTGCAAAGTTGCTGAGGATGGGTGTGAACCTGGAATCTTCCTGTCCCAACTTCCCAAGTACTGGGATTACAAGTGTGTGCCACCATGGCTGACTTCTATTTTTTATTTTGAGACAAGGTCTTGCTAAGTTGCCAAGGCTAGCCTCACATTCGTGATCCCCCTTAGTCTTCTGAGTTGCTGGGATTACAGGCATGCACCATGCGCTGGGCCTTTTCTAGACTTAAAAAAAAAAAGTCTTAATTGTAAATACTCCACCATCCACCTTGGGAACATTTTCAGATTTGCAAACTGAAACTCTGTACCCATTAAACAACTCCCAATTGCCCCCTCCGCTATCCCCTGGCAACCACCACTCTACCCCTAGACTACTTTTAGACTCAGTTTCTCTCACTTAAGAGAGGGTCTGGGCCGGGTAATCGCAGTACTTTGGGAGGCGGAGACCGGAGGATCCGGGCTCACGGCCAGCCTCAGCTCTCGCTCGCTCGCTCTCTTTCTCTCTCTCTCTCTCCCTGTCTCTCTCTCTACTTAGTGAGGCCCTCCGCAACTTCATGAGACCTGGTTTCAAAATAAGTATAAAAAAATAGGGCCGGGGGTGTAGCGCGGAGGTAGAACGCCCCTGGGTTCAATCCCCGGTACCGAAAAAAAAAGAGAGAGGGTCCACTATTGCCCAATTAAGATTGCTTGTATAAAGCCGGGCATGGTGGCGCAGGCTTGTAATTCCAGTACCTGGGAGGCTGAGACCAGAGGATCCGGGTTCGTGGCCAGCCTCAGCTACTTAGTGAAGCCCTCTGCAACTTAGTGAGACCCTGTTTCAAAATAAAGAATAAAAAATAGAGCTGGGGGTGTAGCTTGGAGGTAGAATGCCCCTGGGTTCAATCCCCAGTGTCGCAAAAAAAAAAAAAGATTGCTTGTGTATATGCAGATCTTCCATATATGTGATTGAGTTTATTGTAGAGAAAGGGAATAGAAAATGAGGCTGGAGGAAAAGGACAAGATGACTGGACGTGGGCCTCCTATCCAGTCCTGGCTTCAGCAGCCCAGCCATGGATCCGCCCGATTCTTTCGCATCAGGAAGTTGATCTTTCGAGCCATTTCCATGTTGTAGATCCGCCGGCAGCTTTCATAGCTTTCCCGCTGGCGCTTGCGGCAAGGCTTCTCATAGTATCTTCGTCGCTTAATGTCCTCAATGAGCCCATCCATGCTGAGAATTCTGTATGAAGACAGGCAACAAGCTTAGGGGCCTGGGTCATTACTGTTCTTTTCCAGCTTCACAGATGGTCACAAGTCAACTGGCCAAAACAATTGGTGTTTGTGAAACTTACAATGGGAAATGGTGACAATACACCATTTACTGCCTACATTTAATTGTGGGGAAGTGTGGGGGATACCGGGGATGAACCCAGAGGCATTCTACCTGAGCTACACCCCCAGCCCTGTTTTTTTTTTATTCTTTATTTTGAGACATGGTCTCACTAAGTTGCAGAGGGCCTTGCTAAGTAGCTGAGGCTGGCCATGAACCTGCGATCCTCCTGTCTAAGCCTCCCAAATTCTGGGATTACAGATGTGCGCCACCACGCCTGACTAAGTGTGGGGAAATTAAAAAGCAATTACGCGGTTCTTGCTCTTGGAGGTTTATAACCACAGTCACATTCTCAAACTTTTTTTCTATAACAATAGGGATATGACAGTCCCATAAGAACACTGGCTCCCTAACACAGTGATTCTCAACCACAAAAGCATCTCAGAAACTCCAAAGGGGTAAGCAATTTGTAATTGAAAAAAAAAAGTCATTATGAGTGCCTCCTACTTGGTCCTTAGTGGAGAATGTGGTTTTATTTATTTATTTTTTGCAGTACTGGGGATTGAACTCAGGGGCATTCTACCTCTGAGCTACATCCCCAGCCCTGGTTTTTTTTATTCTTTATTTTGAAACAAGGTCTCACTAAGTAGCTGAGGCTGTCCTCGAACCTGCGATCCTCCTGTCTCAGCCTTCCAAATACTGGGATTACAAGTGTGCACCACCACGCCCAGCTGGTTCCATTCTTATTATGTTTAAGAATAGACACACTTAAGCCAGGTGCAGTGGCACAAGCCTGTAATCCCAGTACTCGGGAAGCTGAGACAGGAGAACTGCAGGTTTGAGGTCAGCTTTGGCAACTTAGCGAGACCCTCAGCAACTCAGTGAGATAAAAATAAAAAAGGGGCTAGGGGTGTAGCTCAGAGGTAGAATGCCTCTGCATTTAATCCACTATACCAAAAAAAAAAAAAAAAGGAATGGATACAGTTGGCCCAGTGTGGTGGTGCAGGTGTAATCCCAGCTACTCAGGAGGCTAAGGCAGGAGGATCAGGAGGATTGCAAATTTGAGGCCAGCTTGGGCAATTTAGTGAGACCCTATCTCAAAATAAAATGAAAAGAAAATAAAAAGGGCTGGGGATGAAGTTTAGGAGAGCAGTTGCCTAGCATGTGAGAGGCCCTGGGTTCAATCTCCAGTACTGAGGGGGAAAAAAAGATACAGTTGAAACCTGTAAGTCTGAGAAATATCAAGAGTCTATCTAACTACAGGGAATACAAATGAGAGCTTTAAAATGACAGCTTCACCCATCACTTTTCCATGTTCCAGATTTTCCTTTCACACCTCTGCTGACACTCCCCAAACAGACTTTGCTGCTTCCTCAGCCAGAATGCTGCCACACCCCACTGCCCACATTCTGAATGAAATTTTTCTCATTTTGATGCCAAGCCGATACCATCTCTCCACTACGTTTCCCATTACTTGGATTATTAGTCCTTCCTTTTTCTGCATGGTAAATACCATTTGCTCCTCAAAGGCCCAAATCAATTGTTATGTTTGTAAACTGAGATCCTGCTGAAATCAATTACTTCTTCCTTCTCTTCCCAAAGCACGATTCTCAAACTCTAGCATGCAGCAGACACCTATGAAGCTTGTTAAAACACGACTGCCAGCCGGGCGTGGTGTCCCGCACTTGTCATCCCTGTACTTGGGAGGCTGAGACAGGAGGATCGCAGGTTCATGGCCAGCCTCAGCTACTTAGCGAGGCCCTCCGCAACTTACTGAGACCCTGTTTCAAAATAAAGAAAAACAGGACTAGCTGTGTAGCTCAGAGGTAGAATGCCTCTGGGTTCAATCCCCAGTACCAAAAAAAGAAAAAAAAAAAAAAAGACTGCCACGGCACCTCCAGTTTCTAATTCTATAGGTATAGAGTGGGGCTCAAGAATTTACATTTTTCCCTTTCCTCTTTTTTTGGCGTGGGATTACAAACATGGGCCACCATGCACAGCTCTTTTCCTTTTGGTACTGGACATTGAACTAGGGGCACACTACCTCTGAGCTATATCCCCAGTCACTTTTTTTTGTGTGTGTGGTACTAGGGATTGAACCCAGGGGCATTCTACCTCTGAGTTATACCCCCAGTCCTATTTTTAATATTTATTTATTTATTTATTTATTTATTTATTTATTTATTTTTGGTATTGGGGATTGAACCCAGGGGCATTCTACCTCTGAGCCACACCCCCAGCCCTATTTTATTTTTCGGTTTGAAACAGGGTCTCACTAGGTTGCTGAGTCTCGCTACATTGTCAAGGCTGTCTTTGAACCTGCGATCCTCCTGTCTCAGCCTCCCAAGTACTGGGATTACAAGCGTGCGCCACCACGCCTGAGCCTGCTTTGAATCTGTGATCCTCCTGTCTCAGCCTCCCAAGTACTGGGATTACAGGCATGAGCCACCATGCTGGGCATTTTTTTACAGACTGGGAAACTGAAATTCAGAGACTGACCTGCCCAAGATCACAAAAGAGAGCTAGAAGTGGAATGCAGGTCTTTACTGCAGTGTTCTACAAATACTACTTCTCAAACAAACAGAAACCACCAGGGTTCAGAAGATAAATCACTACAGTAACAATGAGCAAAGGAGCCAATGAGAGAGAGAAAACTGGGCAAGCATCCTTATCTAGATTCAAGCAGAAACGGAAGCCAGGAGGGCAACAGCAAAGGAAAGCAATGATTTTTTTTTTTTTTTGCGGAACTGGGGGTTGAACCCAGGGGCATTCTACCTCCAAGCTACACCCCCAGCCCTATTATTTTGTTGTTTATTTTGAAACAGGGTCTCGCTAAGTTGCGAAGGGCCTAAGTAGCTGAGGCTGGCTGCAAACCTGCGATCCTCCTGTCTCAGCCTCCCAAGTACTGGGATAACAAGTGTGCGCCACCAGGCCTGGCAAAAGCAATGATTTAAATATTTAAACCTAGCCGGGTCTGGTGGTGCACACTTGTAATCCCAGTACTTGGGAAGCTGAGACCAGAGGATCTGGGTTCTCAGCCAGCCTCAGCTACTTAGTGAGGCCCTCCGCAACTTAGGGAGACCCTGTTTCAAAATAAAGAATAAAAAATAGGGCTGGGGGGTGTAGCTCAGAAGTAGAAGGCCCCTGGGTTCAATCCCCAGTACCACACACACAAAAAAAAAAATGAGAAAGAAAAAAAAAACCAGAAAGGACAAGGAGACTGGGTTTGAGAGAGGACAAAAAGGACAGATCCTGGATATAGCATCACCTAGGAAGAGAAGCCTATTGGAATGACAGTTTTAAACTAGGATGATTGGGAAGCTGAGACAAGAATATCACAGGTCTGAGGGCCAGTGCACGGTAACTTAGTGAAACCCTGCTTCAAAATAAAAAAATGAGCCTGGCGTGGTGGCGCATGCTTGTAATCCCAGTACTTGGGAGGCTGAGACAGGAGGATCCAGGTTCGCGGCCAGCTTCAGCTACTTAGTGAGGTCCTCCACAACTTAGTGAGGCCCTATTTCAAAATAAAGAATAAAAAAATAGGGCTGGGGGTATAGCCCGGAGGTAGAATGCCCCTAGGTTCAATCTCTAGTACCACACACACAAAAAAAGAATAGGGCTGGGTGTGTAGCTCAGTGGTAGAACGTCCCTGGGTTCAATCACTAGTAACACATGCGCACGCGCGCGCGCATGCACACACACACACACAAAATAACAAAATAGGATTAAAGGAAACCACAAGAAGAGAGAGTTGAATGCTGGGTGTGGTGGCGCATGCTTGTAATACCAGTACTTGGGAGGCTGAAATGGGAGGGTTGCAGGTTTGAAGGCAGCCTTGGCAACTCAGCGAGACCCTGTTTCCAAATAAGAAATAAAATCAGGCTGGGGGTATAACTTGAAGGTAGAATGCCTTTGGGTTCAATCCCCAGTACCACCAAAAAAAAAAAAAAAGAGAGAGTTGAGACACATACTGGGGAGCTGTACTGGAGTTTCAAAAGGGTTTTGAAACAGAGGTGATCATCTTACTAAGTGAATGACAGTGTTGTGAAACAATAAGGCAGGACAAGAAGAAAATAAAAGAACATAAGAATGGAAGAGGGGAAAGGACAGAAAGAACGTGGGACTGGGAAAGCATTCCCTGATGATTCTAATTATTTCTAAAATACAGACCAAATAAATTCCAAGATGCCAGGTGAGGATTCCCTCCCTTACCCTGAACCTTCTAATCATCCTAAAAAAGCACAGATCAGCTTCAAATGCTCCAGAGTCCCCACAGTGGAGGCATCTACTCAACTTCATCTCTAATAGAAAAAGACACGTGAAGAGCTTTGCAGAACTCAAGAATAAACATGGAGGGTGTTCCTAACAATGCTTCTGCTTCCAAAAGTAGTTCAAGGTCTAGCAGACCAAGAGCTTTAGTGTAAACAGCTCAGGCTGGAGTTCAGGTGCCTGGCAACCTAATATGAAGGAGAAACCAGCTGCCAGTTCTAGTGAAATTCAACTGATTATGTAAAAGCTGAGCTGAGCTGCCTGGAGGGAGGAGCTGGGGGTGGCAAACTCACATGTCAGTGTAGCCCGCTTACGTCAGCCAACGTGTATGCAGAAGGACTCAATGGGTCCAGAAGCTGCCCACCAGGAGTAAAAGGGGTCAACCGGGCACACCTGCAGAATGTTTGCCTCTCCTAGTTTGGGGGCCAGCCAATCACATAGGGCTTCCTAGCAACCCCCGCTCTCCATCTCCTCATCCCAGGGCACCAATGAGGGCCCCTGATTATGTAACAGGCATTCTGTGGCGGTCTCACTGGGCAGACACATAGGCTATTTCCTTTGCAAGACTCTCTCCACTCCAAACATGGTCAAGCTTTAGCCATCTCCCTCTCATTTGCTCTCTCACCTACTGTAATGAGAGCACAGAATGAGCCACTTATTTTTAAACTACCAACTATCAGAAAGATGAGAGGTAAGGAAAAGCCTGGGATATGAGGGAGGTATACAGAAAAGGTGGCCAGAGAGGGGACATTATAGAAAAAGACATGCATCAGTCAGAAAATATTATAATTTTTCGGCAGGAAGAGAGAAGACAACAACAGTCCAGATTGGCCCATTCACAAGTGCAAATGTAAAAGTCCTTGCCTGGCCAGCGCAGGGGCACTCGCTTGCAATCACAATACTTGGGAGGCTGAGCAGGAGGATCGCAGGACTGAGGCCAGCCTCGGCAACTTAGCAAGGCCCTCAGCAACTTGGTGAGACGCTGTTTCAAAATTAAAAAAATAAGCCAGGCCGGGCGTGGTGGCGCACGCTTGTAATCCCAGTACTTTGGGAGGTGGAGACTGGAGGATCCGGGTTCACGAACAGCCTCAGCTCTCTCTCTCTCTACTTAGTGAGACCCTCTGCAACTTCGTGAGACCCAGTTTCAAAATGAAGTATAAAAATAGGGCCAGGGGTGTATCGCGGAGGTAGAACGCCCCTGGGTTCAATCCCGGTACCGCAAAAAAAAAAAAAAAAAAAAAGCCAGGCGTGGTGGCACATGCCTGTAATCCCAGTATTTGGGAGGGAGGTGAGACAGGAGGATTGCAGGTTCCAGGATGGCCTCAGAAACATAGACTCTCAGTAACCCAGCAAGACCCTGTTTCAAAAACAAAAAATAAAGGGCTGGCGGTGTCATTCAGAGGTAGAATACTCCTGGGTTCAATCCCCAGTACCACAAAATATAAATAAATAAAATAGGGCTGGGGGTGTAGCTAGAGGCAGAGTGTCCCTGGGTTCAATCCCGAATACCACAATAAACAAACAAAATTCACGTTTTGAGTCTCTGGGACCTCTTTTCTCTTTTTTTTGTGGTACCAGAGATTGAACCCAGGACCTCACACATGCCAATTGCTCTACCACTGAGCTACATTCCCAGTCCATTTTTAAATTTTAATTTGACAGGAGGCCAGGTGTGGTGGCGCACACTTGTAATCCCAGTACTTGGGAGGCTGAGATAGGAGGATCGCAGGTTCTTGGCCAGCCTCAGCTACTTAGTGAGGCCCTCCTCAACTTAATGAGACCCTGTTTCGAAATAAAGGATAAAAAATAGGGCTGGGGGTGTAGCTCAGAGGTAGAATGCCCTGGGTTCAATCCCCAGTACTACAAAGAAATAAAATTAACTAATTAATTAATTAGACAGGCTCTCCCTAAATTGCCCGGGTTAGTCTTGAATTTGTGGTCTTCCTGTCTCAGTCTCCTAAGTAGCTTATAGGCATGTGCCACTGTGCTAGGCCTGAATTTCTCCATTTATTCTTCTAACCATCTCTCTTCTTTTTTTTTTTTTTTTTTTTTTGCGATACCGGGGATTGAACGCAGGGGTGTTCTACCTCCGCGCTACGCCTCCGGCCCTATTTTTTATACTTTATTTTGAAACCGGGTCTCACTAAGTTATGGAGGGCCTCACTAAGGAGAGAGAGAGAGAGAGAGAGAGCTGAGGCTGGCCGAGAACCTGGATCCTCTGGTCTCCGCCTCCCAAAGTACTGGGATTACAAGCGTGCGCCACCACGCCTGGCTAACCATCTCTCTTCTGTCTGACCAAATTCTTTTCAAGCAATGTAAATTGTTTTTCTCCAAAACCTATTTCTACCTTGGTGTTTTAATCCCTGAAGAAAAACTGTGTTGTGTGTGTGTGTGTGTGTGTGTGTGTGTGTGTTGCTAGGGATTGAACCCAGTGGCATTCTACAGCTACACCCCAGCCCCATTTTATTTTTTATTTGGAAACAGGGTCTCACTAAGTTGCTGAGAGACTCACTAAGTTGCCGAGAGCCTCACTAAGTTTCTGAGGCTGGCTTTGAACCTGTGATCCTCCTGTTTCAACGGCTCAAGTACTGGGATTATAACTGTGTGCTACCACACCCGGCTAATACTGTTTCTTAACTAGGGTACTTAATACAGTTTCTGGACCAATTTTTGTTGTTGTTTTTTCCTTTCCTTTTTGGCTGTGCTGGGAACGGAATCCAGGGCCTTGCAAGAGCTCGGCAAGCACTCTACCACTGAGCTCCATCCCCAGCCCTGGAGCACCAATGTAAACTGGAGTGGCGGTGGGAGTGCTAGCCCTAAAACAGATGCAATGGCAATGAAGACAAAGCTCACCTAAAATTTACTTAGAGACGTCAGGGAAAATCTGTGTTTGCTTACAGTGGCAGAAGCCCTATAGTTCCTTCCCTTTCGCCTGCTGTTATGAACACTTCAGTGGAAAAGTTTGACAAACACTAAAGGGATTGACAAAAGACAAAGGAACATTTATGTTTATTAGCAGGCATTTAATGAGAGCTTCCTGTGTGCCGAACATTTTGGTAAACACAAGGGATATACAAATAAAAAAGAATACACAGGTTTCTGCTCTTAAGGAGCCTACAGTCTTATTACAATGATTTTCTCTTGAGCTATACCTCCAGCCCTACTTTATTTTGAAACAGGGTCTCCACTACACCTGGTGTTATTACAATGATTTTGTGTGTGTGTGTGTGTGTGTGTGTGTGTGTGTGTATGTGTGTGTGGTTCTGGGGATTGAACCCAGGGGCATTCTCCCTCCAAGCTACAACCCTAGCCCTATTTAATTATTATTACTTAGTTTTTTTGTGGTACTGGGGTGAAACCCAGGGGCCTTCTACCTCTGAGCTACACCCCCAGCCCTATTTTTATTTGGAAACAGGGTCTCGCTGATTTGCTGAGAGCCTCTCTAAACTAAGGCTGACTTCGAACCTGCAATCCTCCTGTATCAGCCTTCCAAGTACTGGGATTAAAAGTGTGCGCCACACCCAGTTTACAATGATTTTCAATTCTGATTGAATATTAAAGTCTCATGGAGGCTGGGCATGGTGGTGCACGCTTGTAATCCCAGTACTTGGGAGGCTGAGACTGGAGGATCCGGGTTTACGGCCAGCCTCAGCTACTTGTGAGGCCCTCCGCAACTTCGTGAGACCCTGTTTCAAAATAAAGAATAAAAAATAGGGCCGGGGGTGTAGCTCGGAGGCAGAACACCCCTGGGTTCAATCCCTGGTACCGCAAAAAAAAGAAAAAAAAGTCTCATGGAGCATTTTGAAAAATGTTATTGGTCAGATATTCTCATTTAATCTCAATTTAGGCTCTGGCATTAAGAGTTTGTTTTTGAGCTGGGCATGGTGGCGCACGCTTGTAATCCCAGTACTTTGGGAGGCGGAGACCGGAGGATCCAGGTTCGCTGCCAGCCTCAGCTCTCTCACTGTCTCTCTCTCTCTCTCTACTTAGTGAGGCCCTCCGCAACTTCGTGAGACCCGGTTTCAAAATAAAGTATAACAAATAGGGCCGGGGGTGTAGCGTGGAGGTAGAACGCCCCTGCGTTCAGTCCCCGGTACCGCAAAAAAAAAGTTGTTTTTTTTTTTTTGGCGGCCCAGGGCCTTGCATATGTTAGGCAGGCACTCCACCACTGAGCTACATCCCCAGCCCCAAGAGTTTTTTTTTTTTTTAAGCCAAGTGTAGTGGTACCCTCAGGAGGCTGAGGTGAGACTACTTGAGCTCAGGAGTTCAAGGCCAGTCTGGGAAACATGAGACTCTGACTCAGAAAAAAAAAAAAAAAAAGACTGGGGATGGAGCTTGGAAGTAAATGCCCCTGGGTTCAATCCCCAGTACCAAAAAAATTAACACTTCCACTCAAGAAAAATGTATGTGTAAGCTGCGAGTTACAAATAAAAAGAGAATCTTAGAAGTGTGAGGCTGCTGTCTAAAAAAGGAACAAACAAAAGGGAAAGAAATTAATTCAGAGAGATTTAAAAACCAATTCTTCAGAAGAAGGTCTGAGACACTACAGGCAGCAGAAGGTACCCACACACCTCAACTTTCTGCCATTTATTTTTCCCTCACCTACAACCCACTTGCACCTAGAAATAGGAAAGGTTTCAGATAAAATGAAAAACAAAGAAAAAAAAACAGGAAAAGCAAAAACCTGGTACTGATTAAATAAGAAACATATTGGCTGAATAAGGATTTTTGGTTCTATATAAATTCCAACAGTTACAGACAAAGAAATAGAAAGTCTCCTCTCAGAAGTTTGTGGCCTTATGTTTTCCACAAACATGGCATCAATGGAGAGATGATCAACTTCTTCATCTAGGAAATTAGAAATATTTTGTTTCTCAGATTAAGTTTTTTTTTTGGTGTGTGTGTGTGAGAGAGAGAGAGACAGAGAGATAGTGGAGACTGATTCCAGGGGCATTCTACCTCCAAGCTACACCCCCAGCCCTATTTTTTATTCTTTATTTTGAAACAGGGTCTCACTAAGTTGCGAAGGGCCTCATTAGGTTGCTGAGGCTGGCCACAAACCTTCAGACTTCCTGTCTCAGCCTCCCAAGTACTGGGATTACAAGCATGCGCTACCATGCCCGGCTTGTTTTAAGTTTTTGAAAGTGGAAATGGGGGCTACATTCCATATATGTAATTATGTATACAGAGGGAATAAATGATGTTATTTAATGAGATTAGCAATAGGCTGAATAGATGAAGATTTGGTTGGAAAATATCTGTGTATAAGAAAATACATTCCAATACCTGTAGTAAACTGATCCTTATGTCAAAATAAAGTCCAAAATTATTTGCTTACTTTTTTTTTTTTATCTCTGGGCCACCTTAAGCACATCCTCTTAGTCAAAAAGACAGGAGAAAAGACAGCTAAAGTAAATCCTCAGTCTCTCAAAATAAACAAATCACCCACAGAGCAAAACCAACGTACAATGAGTTCCACTGTAGGAAGCAAAGCTCCATTAAGGAAGCAAAACTCCCTTACAATGAGTTCCAAGTTGGGATGGCGGCTAACACATAATGCCTACTATTATGGTTGGGTCTGGAGTATCCCCCGAAGCTTTTAGAAGGCTCATCCCGAATGCAGCAGCCTCCAGAGGTGGGTTTTTATGATCAGATTAAGAGGGACACAAGCTCCTCAGTGGATTAATCCACTAATGGATTCATAATTTGAATGGATTATTGGGAGGTGGTGAAAACTGGAGGAGCTGGGGCCTAGTTGAAGGGAGGGCGTCCTTGGGGGCATGCCCTTGTCCCCGGTCCCGTCCTCTCTTGCTTCCCACCTGTGTGAGGTAAGCTGCTTTGCTCTGTCACATCCTCCCCACCATGATTCTCTGCTTTCCTTTGCTGTGACAAAATACCTGAGAGAAATCAACCAAAAGGAGGAAAGGTTTATTCTGGCTCAGGGTTTCAGTGGCTCAGTCCATGGTCGGCACAGTGGTTTCACTGGCTCCACTGCTATGTGCCAACCATGGACTGAGCCTCTGAAACCCTGAGCCAGAATAAACCTTTACTCCTTTTGGTTGATTTTTTTCCTCAGGTATTTTGTCATAGCAAAGGAAAGCTGACTTATATAGCTACTATGTACCAAGCACAGTTCTAAGCACTTTAGTTACAGTTTTTTTTTTCTTGTAGTACCAGGGAATGAACCCAGGAGCATTCTACCTCCGAGCTACACCCCCGGCCCTATTTTTTAATTCTTTATTTTGAAACAGGGTCTCACTAAGTTGAGGAGGACCTCACTAAGTAGCTGAGGCTGGCCGTAAACCTAGATCCTCTGGTCTCAGCCTCCCAAGTACTGGGATTACAAGTGTGCGCCACCACGCCCGGCTTTCATGTAATCTCTTAGAATCTCTTTCAAGTCAGGTATAGTGGTGCACACCTATAATCCTAGTACTTGGGAGGTGGAGACAGGAGGATTGCAGGTTCCAGGACAGCCTCAGCAAGTAGTGAGACTCTCAGCAACCTAGTAAGACCCTGTTTCAAAACAAAACAAAAAAAGGGCTGGGGTGTAGCTCAGACATGGAGTGCCCCTGGGTTCAACCCTGAGTAACAAAACAAAACAAAACAAAACAAAACACTCTTTCCTGCTGGGCACAGTGGCATATGCCTGTAATCTCAGCCATCTGGGAAGTTGAGACAGGAGGATAACAAGTTTCAGCCAGGGCAACTTAAGTAAGACCATCTCAAAATGAAAAAAAAAGTGCTGGGGGGTGTAGATCAGTGGTGGTAGAGCAGCCTGGGTTCAATCTTCAGTATCAAAAAAATAAAGTATCTTTTCTACAATTTTTTTCCCCCACTATTGGGACTTGAACCCAGGGGCACTTTGCCACTCAAGCTACATCTCCAGCCCTTTGCTCTTTTGTTTTTTAAATTTTGGCCAGGCGTGGTGGTGCACGCTTGTAATCCCAGTACTTTGGGAGGCGGAGACCGGAAGATCTGGGTTCGCGGCCAGCCTCAGCTCTCTCTCTCTCTCTCTCTCTCTGTCTCTCTCTCTCTCTACTTAGTGAGGCCCTCCGCAACTTTGTGAGACCCGGCTTCAAAATAAAGCATAAAAAATAGGGCCGGGGGCGTAGCATGGAGGTAGAATGCCCCTGCGTTCAATCCCAGGTACCGCAAAAAAAAAAAATTTTTTTGATACAAAGTCTCACTAAATTGCTAGAAGTTCACCTTGAACTTGCAATCCTCCTCTTCAGCCTCCGGTCACTGAGATTTGCCCCGCCTCCTACAACTTTTCTGGGGGGAGGGGTACTAGGGATTGAGCCCAGAGGTATTCTACCTCCTTAATTTTATTTATTTTGAAGCAGGGTCTAGCTAAGTTGCTGAGGCTAGCCTCAAATCTGCAATCCTCCTGTCTCAGCCTCCCAAGTACTAGATCAAAGGCATGCGCCATTATGACTGGCTTTTTTCATAGCTCAATTTAACACATATTTGTTTCTCCAAACACACTGAGAGAAAATAATGAATGAGGCATACCAGAAAGTGTGAGAAAGGAAGGCTCAGAAATGTTTTGCTTGAAAAATTAGAGTGGTAAGGCATTATTAGGGCTAGTCTGTATCTCACAGCCTAGCATTCAAAAACCTTCCAATACAGCTCCTCTGCTTCTGCTAATTTACCTTCATCTATGTATTTCTGCTTATGCTCCTCAAATCTTGGAATGCCTTTTTTTTTTTGCGGTACCGGGGATTGAACCCAGGGGCATGCTACCTCCGAGCTACACCCCCGGCCCTATTTTTTATCCTTTATTTTGAAACCGGGTCTCATGAAGTTGCAGAGGGCCTCACTAAGTAGCTGAGGTGGGCCGCAAACCCGGATCCTCCGGTCTCAGCCTCCCAAGTACTGGGATTACAAGTGTGCGCCACCATGCCCAGCTCTGGAATGCCTTCTCATCTCTTGCTTGTTTCTCCACAGTTCCAATCTGAATTCATCTCTTCCATTAGCCTTGTCCCACACCAATCCCTTCCTCAGCTATTTACCATGTACCACATTCCTGCTTTCTAGCAACTTCACATCTTGATTTTCCATTTGGGTTCTTTTTAAGTCTTGGATAGAATTCAGGTTCATCATCAAAGGCGTGATACTTGCTTGTAAAATAAGCTTCATAAAGGTAGGTTTTGGGGAAGAACTTTTTTTTTTGTGGTACTAGGGATTGAACCCAGGGACATTCTACCTCCGAGCTACACCCCCAGCTCTATTTTTTATTATTTATTTTGAAACAGGGTCTAAGTTGCAGAGGGCTTCACTAAGTAGCTGAGGCTGTCCCGGAACCTGTGATCCTCCTGTCTCAGCCTCCCAAGTACTGGGATTACAAGCGTGCACCACCACACCCAGCTGGAAGAACTTCATTTTTATTTTTATTTATTTATTTATTTTTTGCAGTACCAGGGATTGAACCCAGGGGCATGCTGCCTCCGCGCTACACCCCTGGCCCTATTTTTTATACTTTATTTTGAAACCGGGTCTCATGAAGTTGCGGAGGGCCTCACTTAGGGGGGAGAGAGAGAGAGAGAGAGAAGAGAGCTGAGGCTGGCCGTGAACCCGGATCCTCCAGTCTCTGCCTCCCAAAGTACTGGGATTACAAGCGTGCGCCACCACGCCCGGCTCAAAACTTCATTTTTAAAATAATAAACTGCCGAGTGCTGTGGCTTTGGGAGGCTGAGACAGGGGGATGGCAGGTTCACAGCCAGTCTCAGCTACTTAGTGAGGCCCTCAGCAACTTAGTAAGACCCTGTTTCACCTGGTGTGGTGGCGCATGCTTGTAATCCCAGTACTTGGGAGGCTTAGACAGGAGGATCCGTGTTTGCGTGGCCAGCCTCAGCTACCTAGTGAGGCCCTCTGAAACTTAGTAAGACCCTGTTTCAAAATAAAGGATAAAAAATAGGGCTGGCGGTGTAGCTCGGAGGTAGAATGCCCCTGGGTTCAATCCCCAGTACCGAAAAAAAAAGACCCTGTTTCAAAATAAAAAATAAAATTGGGCTGGGGGTGTAGTTCAGAGGTAGAACGGCCCTAGGTTCAATCCCAAGTACATTAAAAAAAAAAGATAATAAACTGCATGGCTAAAACGTTTCAAGAAGCAAACACCAGGGCTGTCACTGGTTTGAGGACAACCCACGGAGATGGTGGAGGAGTGCGGTGGATAACCACCGCACTTCCCAGAGAGTTGATCTAGCCATGATCCAGATCCCTTTAGTTACCTGTTTAGGGTTCTGTATGCACCTTCCACGTTCCCTTCCTGTACCATCACGGTCCTGGCAACGAACTTCAGATGTTGTGCCATAACCTTGGGTTTACGACTTCAACTCTGCAGGACCTACACGATGAGGGAGAAAGGGCGAGGAGAGCACATAGACCAGGTAAGAAAAAGAAACAACGAAATACACGTTACCGCGCGTTTTATTCAACGTGTGAAAATAAAACGTGCT
>PVJS01033601.1:0-22079 GCA_004027185.1 Glis glis
GGTTTGTGTCCAGGCTCAGCTAATTAGTGAGGCCCTCCACAACTTAGTGAGACCTGTTTCAAAATAAAGAATATAAAATAGGGCTGGGGGTGTAGCTCAGAGGTAGAATGTCCCTGGGTTCAATCCCCAATATCGCAAAAAAAAAAATATATATATATATATAGCTTGACTTGACACTGTCAGTTCTTGTCTCTATTTAAAATTTTTATATTTTGATTATTATAGTTTTGGGAAGCATTAATTTTGATTTCTCATAATATTGCATTAAAATATTAATTTAAAATCTGATATAAAACATAATTAATTGAAATTTTATGTATTTACACACACACACACACACACACACACACACACACACACACACGCAAACTTACTTCTTAATCTTTAACCAGACAATATAAGGTGAAAAGCAAGGAATTTCCCATACTTGAATGACAGCTTTAGTTATCACACTTTGTAGTAATGGAAACAACTGGGTAGGATAATATTAATGGAAGCTAGAAGTAGTACAATTGAGAACAGAAGAGAAGCAACTGCTTATACAAAGATTCAGAGATGTGTACAATAGCCTGGAAGTCACTGCATGGAGAAAACACTATTGTATCTATCAAGATACTATTGGACTCACTAGTCTTCAATTCATTGAATGTGTAGTCACAGCTAGAAATCTCAAATAGATCTGAAATGTTTCTCCCTCTGGTTGTCAGGAGGAATGATTTTAAAAATATGAAATATGTACTAGCACACATAATAAATCAGAACAAAAATTGAAAGCCTGAAGTGTCTTTTACAGCATCAGCACTGTTTCTCTCTGCCTGTGCAGTAAAAGTCTACATTATTAAACAGTACAGATAGCTTTGCTTTGAGTCTCTCTGAGATAAATCAAATTCCTTAACACTTTCTTCTCATATGGACCCTGACAAAGTTCAACTCTTCTTCACCATTTCTTTTCTTCTTTCTTCTTTCTTTCTTTCTTTCTTTCTTTCTTTCTTTCTTTCTTTCTTTCTTTCTTTCTTTCTTTTTTCTTTCTCTTTCTTTCTTTCTTTTTTTCTCTTTCTTTCTTTCTTTCTTTTTCATTTTTTCCTTCCTTCCTTCCTTCCTTCCTTCCTTCTTTCTTTCTTTCTTTCTCTTTCTTTCTTTCTTTCTTTCTTTCTCCTTCCTTCCTTCCTTCCTTCCTTCCTTCCTTCCTTCTTTCTTTCTTTCTTTCTTTCTTTCTTTCTTCTTTCTTTCTTTTTTGTTGTGAAATGGGGTCTCACTAGATTGCTGAGAATATAGCTAAGTTGCTAAGGTTAGTCTTAAACCTGCAATCTTCCTGTCTCAGTGTCCCAAGTAGTGGGATTTCAGAACTGTGCCACCACACCCAGGTCCCTTTTTTTAATTGTACTTTGTAAATGCACTGTAATTTGCATTATTCAAAACCATTTAAAAAAACTCAGTCATTTCCTAACTGGAAGGAACACACAATTTAATGGACATTTGGCATTCTAGATTGCCTTATACTTATGATGTATTAACATTGTGTTGCTGTCCTAGAATATGGACCTTTTTTTATTCTTAGTTTTATCCTTAAAACTGTCTACCATAATTGGTACCCAATATTCATTAAAGAAATTTTTTTAAACAGGGGAACGTTGCATTCTACTAATCAGTGTAATGTTTATAGTGGATACAAAACTTCTTTTTTGAAGTTTTATTTTAAATAAAATATGAATCAGGACCTTATTACCCTCCTTTCCTTTCCTTTCCTTTCCTTTCCTTTCCTTTCCTTTCCTTTCCTTTCCTTTCCTTTCCTTTCCCTTCCTTCCTTCCTTCCTTCCTTCCTCCCTCCCTCCCTCCCTCCCTTCCTTCCTTCCTTCCTTCCTTCCTTTTCTTCTTTCAGTGGAAAGTGAAAAGAAGCTATATGTCCAGATTTTCCATTTCTCAAAGACTTAAGCCTGAACGTAGAGACACTTCTAATCAAAAAAATTTTTAAATATCTTAGAATTTCAGTGTTATTATTAAGTAGCATGAGAATTCTTTCTAAAGAAAAAGAAAGCATATCTCTCCCATCTTGAATAAAACAACTTTCAAAGAATGTGGTTGGGGAGGGGGGTCATCACCTTGGTGATAGCAAACACATGCATTTCAGAGTGAGTGCAGGATGCAAAATCTAATGTGTCACCTTGCTGCTGCGCTGGTGATGATCTTCAGACTGCCGGGATTCCGGATGAGCTTGTCCAGGATGCTGACAATCTGCTCAAACTTGGGTCTGTTGTTTCTGTCTTTCTGCCAGCAGTCCAGCATCAGCTGATACAAGGCAGCTGGGCAGTCCATGGGGGGTGGCAGGCGATAGCCCTCATCCACAGCTTTAATTACCTGTGTGAGAAGCAAAGTTTCCAGAGATTTAAGGGGTGGGACTTTTTTTTTACTTCTCCATTCACATTGACATGAATATTTTAAAGTCCAATTCAAAAGTTATCATTTTAAATCACATAAAATGACAATAGCTGATAAAGCAAATAATAAATTATTTATGCCTGAAAATACTATGTAAAGGAAGATCAATTAAGAGAAAGTAAATGTAGAAAAGGGTCTGTAGACTCCTTTTCCAACTAAAATAGAAGGAAATGTTCAATGTATAGGAAATTAGTTGTTATAAAGAAATTAATATTTGGTTATTCAGTTCACTGTGGGAATCTTATATGAATGTATATAAAAATTAGTATACATATTTTAGATATACCACAGTTCAAATGGTTCCTTCCAAATCATAGTAACTTCCTTTGGTAATAGTCCTATGTGCTGCACAAGTAGCTATTGACTCAGTATATTTAAAATGTGTAAAGCAGTGATTTTTAAACTTAAAAGCAGTGATTTTTAAGCTTTAACTGCATCAGAGACAACTGGGAGACTTATTAATATGCTGAGTACTATCCCTCGGTCCCTGAGTTTCTGATTCCCTCCACCTGGGGTAAGGCCTGAGAATTTGTATTCCTACACGCTAAAGCTGCTGGTCCAGAGACCATGGGTTGAGATCCTCTAATACAGAGAAAAACGGGGTGGGGGGGTGTTTGAAAATTGTGTCTGTTCCCAGTATTATTATAAAAAATACAGCTTACTGGGGAAAATATAGAGAGATATGTTTATCAAATTATATAAGAAGCTATTTTACAAGTGGTAAGTAGGAAATGATAGGAGAATCTCAGCTTGCCTTCTTCTGTATCTTTGGGATCAAGCTCAAAGTTTCTGAAAAAAAGGTGTTGATCCTATAGACCAATAGTATTATTTTACTAAGCATGAGCAAAACATAATCTAACCTATGAAAACAAAATTCCTTTTGAAAAATCAGATCATAGGAATAATAGAAAGTTAATGATTATTTTCTCCATCCAGAAACTTTGATTTGTATAACTAAATTCATGTGCAAGTAGAAATGCATTATCAGAAACAACAGGGTGGAGATTGGTTGGTTCTGTCTGACTTTGCAAAACACAAAGTAAACAAAATGTTGGAATAGATGCATTAATGTGATCAAGAAAGGATGGCAGACGTGTATCTTACTAATGTTACATAAAAACTATTTTGTAGCAAAGCATTTTAAATACTTCCTGTTATATATTGGTTTTCTTATTGGTCACATATTACATTTTTGTTACAAATGTTTCATTTTGGCACCGGCGTGGAGGCGCATGCTTGTAATCCCAGTACTTTGGGAGGCGGAGACTGAAGGGTCCGGGGTCACGGCCAGCCTCAGCTCTCTCGCTGTCTGTCTGTCTCTCTCTTTCTCTCTCTCTCTCCTCTTAGTGAGGCCCTCTGCAACTTCGTGAGACCTTGTTTCAAAATAAAGTATAAAAAATAGGGCCGAGGGTGTAGCACGGAGGTAGAACTCCCCTGCGTTCAATCCCCGGTACCGCAAAAAATAAATAAATAAATAAATAAAAATAAAAAATTAAAAAAAACCAAATGTTTCATTTTGTCTCATTCCTAAACTTCTGTTTGAGGGAAACAAGTTAATCTGTAGTAGCAATTTAATTAATATCCTTGCAAGACTTGGAAGCATTTCCATTCTTTCTAAGTATTCTGTTTCAATGTCACAAGCCAGGAGCCACCTGGTTCCATTATGCTCTCCTTCCTTGCACAGCTCGATCTTTCAATTTCAACTCATAACTACAAAAACATACTTACATCCTGATTGGACATCTCCCAGTATGGTCTTTCTCCATAAGACATCACCTCCCAGAGAACAATCCCATAACTCCATACGTCGCTGGCCGACGTGAACTTGCGGTAAGCTATTGCTTCTGGTGATGTCCACCGGATGGGGATCTTCCCTCCCTTTGAAGATAAAGCCACGTGTGCATAAATGAGAAAGGCACAGAACTCATAATATGCTTGATACAATCTGACCAAATTGTCAGGGTATTTCTGTTTTGAAATGAAACATAGGCTTCTGCTAAACTATCTTGATGTTCTTGGAAATTAATACCAAACAGGAGCATACCTTTTACAAAAAAAAAATATTTCCAAGCAATTTGGAAGAATTTTGAGACCATGAAAGAAAAAAATAAATAATTGCTTAAATATTGACATTTTACAGCAACTGTGACACATTAATTAATCAACCACAACAAAATAACCTGAAGAAGGTGTGGTACACCATCTAGTTTCATCTTTGAATTAAAAGATATCACAAATCAATCTTTAGTAACTTAACATAGATTTATGCCTGATCAAACAATCTCAGTTCAGTAAAAGAATAAGTTAATATAACTTACACCATTTCTTGGTATAGAAGCAATTATATGTATTTGTTGAATAAATAAACTAAAATAAATTTATATTTTAAAAAATCTTTCAAATTATGAATCATCCCTTTTGAATGTTAAAAGTACAAATAAATTATAAATGTTTGGTGCCGGGCGTGGTGGCGCACGCTTGTAATCCCAGTACTTTGGGAGGCGGAGACCGGAGGATCTGGGTTCGCAGCCAGCCCCAGCTCTATCTCTCTCTCTCCCTGTCTCTTTCTCTCTCTCTCTCTACTTAGTGAGGCCCTCCGCAACTTCGTGAGACCCAGTTTCAAAATAAAGTATAAAAAATAGGGCTGGGGGTGTAGTTCGGAGGTAGAACCCCTCTGGGTTCAATCCCTGGTACCGCAAAAAATAAATAAATAAATGTTTGAAGAGATGGATGTACCAATTACACTAATTTGCTTATTACACATTGTATACATGTATTGAAATGTCACACTGTACTTAGTATGTACAATTATTATACAATCCATTAAAATAAGAAACATTATTACTAGATATAATAACCATATTTTCATAATATATTCTATATTCTATAGGATAATAATCTGTATGTGTTATGGAAGATATAAATATATCAATCCCAAGGAATGTGCTCTTAGCTCACTAAATACCTTTAATAATGACATACCAATTATTAACCATGTGGGAAGTACTATGCTGGTCACTCTGGATGACAATTATAAATAACATACTACTTGTTTGTTTAGAAAATGTCAAGTAAATAGGAATAATAATTATTTACTATGAATAAATAAAGAAAAATGTACCTAATGCATTTCTTTTCAAACTTTAGAGTGCATATGAATGGTCCAGAAGTCACCCCTATTAAAATGGAAATTCTGATTTGGGAGTTCCAGTGTGTAAACGCCATCTGCATTTTGAACAAATTCCAGGTGATGTTGACCCTTGGGGTTCATGGACCACACTAAGCAGCAAGGAAGTAGTGGCAGCTGCTGGGCATGCTTAGACCAAGTTTGGCTTTGGGGGATTCAAAATTTCAAGTATTACTCTCTGATTTTGATAACAGATTTATACATATGGCAATTAACAAAATCTAATCAGAATGCTCAAATGGAGTCATTGGACATACTTTCTCTTCTTTAAAGAATTCAGAGAATTTAAGAGAAGTTAAACAAAACTATATTCATGGGATCAAAGAAATGCCATACTTTTACATCTCAGTTATAGACAGTTGAACATGTTCTTAGTGGTCCCAGCTCTTTCCTTTTACTAGAACCAAACTATTGAAAGTATACAAATGGCACTTATTTTATGTGTTTTTATTGGTGCATTATAGTCTCACATCACCATGGACATCAATTTGACAGTAACTTACATGCACTTATAAAGGAAAGAAAACTTTCCATACTGAAAAACTTGTATCTATTTCAAAATAAAAGACACAGATATTTGTCACCTTACAAAATTGCCTTGTTTCAATTAAAATATATTAATTAAAAATGACAGGCAGCCAGGCTTGATGGTGAATGCCTGTAATCCCATAACTTGGGAGGCTGAAACAGGAGGATCACAGGTTTGAGGCCAGCCTTAGCAACTTAGCCAGATCCTTTTTAAATAAATAGAAGAAATAGATGATAGATGATAAATAGATAGATAGATGATAGATAGATAGATAGATAGATAGAGGATAGATAGATAGATAGATAGATAGATAGGGTAGGGGTATAGGCGGGGGTAGAATGCCCCTGGATTCAATTTCCAGTACAAAAAAAAGGCAATAAGCTAATATCAACCATGACAAAGAAGCCTACTTATTCAGTATTACTTCAACAAAGATTGAAACAGAAAACACCAACGCTGATTCATCTTCATTGTTATTTTCCAAAGAGGAGAGGTTTGAGTATATTTTAACAATATTTCTTAAAGTAGTGAAATAAAGTGTTCTTTATTTAGGAAGGAGACAGCAACATCCGTGCTTAAGCTTGGACAGAGAATACTTTACTGAGCTCTTCTGAACACAGAGGTATGCTATTGGGGGGCCTCTGCTGTGGGGTCTCTGCTCATCTTTGCATGGGGAGCTTAGTGCTCCTGTATTCCTTAACTTGACTTTGCACAATATGACCTCTGACATAAATGTAGCACATGGTTACAGACTCAAGCAAATAATTCTCAGAGACTTTCAATCAGGTACACTCTGTCTGCTTTCATGTGTGTAAATCTTAAGATTGTTTAAAATGTAAATGGAAAATGTGTCTGGAAAAATGTATGGTAAATTATTTTAAGGAAAATGTTTAATTTTTTAAATTATTTTCTCTTCCTGACATGTTTTATAACTGTTGCAGCCTGCCAAGTGCAGATATATACATGCACACGGCCACACACACACACACACACACATACACCTTCAGACTTTTCAATTTAATAATTTCTTAGCTTCAAGAATAAAATGATAACCACAGATTGAAGATGCTCATGCTTTCCCTAGCTAGGAATCCTGTAAATCACACCATTTATCACCGAGGGGATCAGGAAGAGAAGAACAATGATTGAGGATTATTTATTGTTTAAGAAGTCTTTGCCATTGAAAATAGATTTATGACATATGTAAAACAACTAATAAAGTGATTCATCCTTCATAGAGTGCTCGATAAATATTCTGTCCTTTTTTCTATTCCAATTCCCTTTAATTGGTTGACACTCCCTTACTACTGGTATAACAAATTTATTAAATGAGGATATAAGGGAAAGCTCATTGTTAATTGAAAAGCATTGTTCAAAGTTATACACTGTTGCTAAAAAATACATCAGACTAAAAAGAAGATTTTTAAACTTTCTCTTTTTCCATGATGGGTAAACACCAAATCATTACAGTTTCAAATGAAAGCAAAATAAACCAACATTGTACACATTAATTTGAAATATAAAAAACAAACTGTAAAAGAGATTTCAAACCAGAAAATGATTGAGCAACAGAAAGGCGAAAGTATGCATTACCACAAATTCTTCAATTTTGACATTGTAGTTTCAAACTTTATGTTCAACACCAGTAAAATGAATTCAAGCCATAGGTCTTGTCCTATCCATTGATGTAAGTAAAATTAGTGCTTCCAAACTATAATTTGAAATCACAAGGCTATGAAAAGCTGAATATATTATAAAGATGAAGATAATGAGCATAACTCACATGAGCCTTCGTTCACGACAGAGTTTTTGGTTTATATTTAGATACATTATCTTGGCAAATGTGCAGAGCAGACATGCAAGAAATGCTCACTGATCTTAATTGAATCCCCTTTCTCCTAAGTACATGCTGTCAGCTTAAAAACATATTGTTCTTTTTGCTTAGAAGATTTTCCCCCCGCCTGCCTTCTGTTCCTGGTAAACTTCTTCCTTGGACATCCTGGTCAAATATGAACTCATTAATGGAAGCTCTGGGAGTCTTCCAGGGAATCATCATACTGTTTCCTGTGATCCTTCCACTGCTTAAAGGTCTTGCTGTTCATCTTCCTCTTTGCATTCTGATGTTAAAAATAGGAGTCGGACTCTCTATGTCTCCTGTTTACACCTTGTTTGCTTTAAAGGAATGTGTAGTTCTGACAAGTGAGAAAATGACTTAATATTTTGTAGACTAAAAGGAGTATATTTTACTAAAGATCCTTGATAGTTTTCAGCATTTTAAAATGTACAGTTCATTTTCTGACAATAAGTTAAATTTAGCTTTTCAGAATGGATGTAAATATTAAATAAGAAGCCAATATAAAAATTTAATAAGATAATATAATAATGTAATATAATTCATTTTTAACCAAATAATACTATTTTAGATGCCCTCCTCTTTTATTTCATGCTACTATTTAATAATGCTGTTACATAGAAAAATGTAATGGCTCCATAATCGTAGTAAAGATAAGATTTACTGAGCATCAATTTTTTATTATCTATAAAACTCTAAAAATTTGTCAAAAATGCTATATGGGTTCAATATTTTAGAGTCTGTAGATGCTACAAAATGTCATTTCACTCTACAAACAATACACATCTTATATCATCTGCTTTAGCATTAATATCGTAGGTATGAGCTTTACCAACCTAAAAATACCAAAATGATTTTAAAAGTATTTTTAGTCTCCGAACATGGATACTACACCATTCATTTATAGAATGAGTCTAGGTAAAATTTTAAATGAGTCTAGTATAAAATTTTACATAATTATGCACAGGCAAGATTCATATGTTGACTAAAACTATATTACACATTTACCTTCTAGGTGGATATGTCTACTTGAAATTTTAGTTGAATGCCTTAATATACTAAAATCAAATCTAAAGTCATCATGTTTGAAATTTAGAGCATGGGGGTGTGATTAGCAACTTCAAGTATTAGATCAGGGCCAAGTGAGTATAAAATTTTCATAAAAAATGAAGGCTTCCTATTTATTTCTGAATGTCTGCGACATCACAAAAGTCAACATTCTGGGAGGCCTGGTGGCGGATGGCTTGTCTGCCGCACATTCTTTCCCAATGGGCAATGCATTCTGCGTTGTTCCACACAACTTGCAGCCCAGTATGGATAGAAGAAATTAAAAAGTACCTGAGAGAGGGACTTGGCCCCACTCCCATACTTTTGTGGTTTTTTTTTGTTGTTGTTTTTTTTTTTTTTTCGGTCCTGGGGATGGAACCCAGGGGCATTCTACCTCCGAGCTATCCCGACAACCCTATTTTTTATTCTTTATTTTTGAAACAGGGTCTCACTAAGTTGCAAAGGGCCTCACTAAGTAGCTGAGGCTGGCCATGAACCTGCGATCCTCTGGTCTCAGGCTCCCAAGTACTTGGATTACAAGCGTGTGCCACCACACCCGGCCTTTTGTTTGTTTTTAAGTTTCAGTATTGTTCATTGTAAAAAGAGGGTACATTTCAAATTACAGAGAAAGAAAAAGTTAAGTTCAAAGATCATAGCTATCTTTTTTGTCATCAAAATCAGGCATGATGTTTGTTACTTAACTCAATATTGCCTAGACAATGCTTGTAAGTCGAAATTTTATCAGTATAATTCCAGAAGAAAAATGTCATTAGAATATATCAGAAATGAATTTTAAAGTTAAATTTAAATTATTTTTAAGTTGATGGATACCGTTGTTTTATTGTGTGCAATACGAGGTTTTGACGTATATATTCATCGTGAAATGATTAAATCTAGCTAATTAACAAATGTATTACCTCACATAGTTATTCTGTGATGCGAGCACATAAAATCCACTCTTTTTGCATTTTCAAACATACAATATACCATCATTTTTTTTGAAAATTGGGATGAATTTCTATTGTTAGTAAAGCTTAAATTAACCTTATAAATTAAGCATCAATTTCCTTATCAGACAGTGTCATCAATGACCAAGCACTTTAGTGAGATATTAGTGTTTACACCAAGAGCAAACACTACCTATAGCTACAAATGCATAATTGTTGTTGGCATAGAGACACATTGGGTGAGTCCTTGAGGGCCTTGTTTTGTTCTGAAATGTTGGTTAAAGAAGAGGCTGGGGCCCATGGATTTTAATTTGGTCATACTTCAAAGTAAAGCTCTCTGCATGTAGGCTGAGCATCTGAAGATCTGAAACTATCAAATTAAAGTAACTTGAATCTACAGAAGTCTGACTACTAAATACTGCAAAATAATTTATGAAGATATATTTTACCATATTTAAGCAATTTTACTATTTATTATTTAATTTAATTTAATTTAATTTGGTTATTTATTTATTTTTGCAGTACTGGCAATTGAACCCAGGGGCATTCTACCTCTGAGCTACACCCCCAGTCCTATTTTTTTATTCTTTGTTTTGAAACAGGGTCTCACTAAGTAGCTGAGGCTGGCTGCGAACCCGGATCCTCTGGTCTCAGCCTCCAAGTACTAGATTACAAGCGTGCACCACCACACCTGGCATAAGCAGATTTTAAAATGAAGCATTTACTTGAATGGTCTCTATATCCACATGTAAGCTTTCCAGATATTTATGTATTTGGGAAAAGCTTCCAATTGCTTGGAGCAAGTTCAGAATCACAGCATATGGAGTGTATCTAAAACCTCAATTGCAGAGGAACCTCCGATTTGAACACAACAGAACCAGAAATTAACGTTTCTTCCCTATATTTGCAATGCCAAACCTAGAACCAGTTTCTCCCAACATTCATCTATGTATAGATCAGTAATTTGGGGTGCAGAGCAGAAAAAAATTATTTATTTGCTCCATTTGAATTTAGAAGATTAGTAGGAATCAAGAGTCTTGGTTTATGGGACCAGATTTGGCCCTCCTATTTAATTTTAACCAAGTTTCTTAACCTTTTCAACTATTTTTAGTTTATTTTCTAACATTGTCAACTATTTTTTCATTCATAAACTGAGAGTGATGGGAAATATAAATCTTGACTATGTGGTAATTTATATCTAACAGTTTAGCAGCTCGCATGTCTTACAAACCTTAGCTCTTTCAACTTCCAAATTTCTGTGTTAAACCAGCATGAATATCAAGAATGCTCACATGTTAAATGTTAATCATTGGGACCTCTTAAAGATGGATTAACTTTGGACTAAACTGCATATTTACTTGGATATCATATCCTGATTTACTTCTATAGAATTTTTACAGGAGAATTAAAGGACATGGATGAAATAATGTAAGTAAAAATGTTAGGGATTCTCTGGGCAGAAACCTACGTAGCTGCTGACCTCCAATCCAGGATCAGTTGCAGAAGTCCCAGGCTGTGCTCACTTTGCTAAGAAAGAGGAGTTACAGTAGGACTCACCCAGTGAACCTGCTCTTGAAAGATCCTGCAAGTCAGCTTTCTAAGCTTAATGAATTTAGACAGTTTAAATGAGACATTTGGCTAAAAGCCGGAGTTTTTCAGGAGCTTAGCTGAAGTCAGCTCATTTGCTATGGGTTGGGGGACTTTAGGGCTTAACTTCTAAAGAGAAGCTGTGTCATTGCTGAAGGGTCTGGACATTGAGGCATAATATTTCATATCTGCTCCAAGTTTTCTCTAATTGTATACACAAATCTCTCCCTGTTGATTTAGGAAATGCTTTACTGATTCACAGTTCACATTGTGTGCCTGTGAGCTCTGCCAGGTCATACTTAGAGGGACAAAGAACTGTGGGGAGTTTATCTGAGTAAACCCTAAGTAATTGAGTATTTAACCTGAGAGGCAAGTATTTGCCTCTAAGGTTAAAAGTGGAGATACAGGGCTGAATCATTTTACTAAAGGATTTAGCATCTATTGTCAGGGACTTAATTTCATTCACTGTAGTAGACAACACAATGAAGGGCCTTCCAAGAGGAAGCCCAGGGAATATCTGTTCTCTTCCCCAGGAGTTCAACTCTAAGAGCCACTGTGAGAATAGTCTGAGCAGATGTTGATTGCCCCAAGAGATCAGAGACACATGATCCTAGATGTAACAGAAGTCCAGACCTTGGATGTTTGTGATTTTTCAACACTATGTATGCAAAATGATTAGAAATTAATTGAATCATTCAGAAAGACCTTCACATTTTAAGTTATAACATGGCTATCCAATAAATAAAACACAAATAAATAATGTTTATGTTACTTTCAGACTCACATGAAACAATCTGAAGTTTGGGTAATATGATTTGTAATGCCTAGGTCCCATAAAAATATTATGAAAACCTAGGGGCAAGGCTACATATATGTCCTAATATAGGTCCAGCATTTTTCAGGGCTTAATGAAGTTTAAAAGGGCAAATATTGTGCTTTATATATACCAAACCCCTAATTCAGTTTTTAAAAATTGTTACAGAAATAGCCAAAGACAACTTGAGCAAACCAGGAGCCATTACACTATCTGAATTCAAAATATATTACAAAGCTATAGTAATCCAAAGAGAATGGTGTTGTCAAAAAACAAACAAACAAAACAGGCACATAGATCAAAGGATCAGAATAGAAAGCCTTGAAGTAAACTCACATATCTATTCTAACAAAGATGCAAAGAACATACATTGGAGAATGAACCTTTAAAAAATAAATGGTCCTGGGGAAAATGGATATCCGCATACAAAAGAATAAACTTGCACCCCATATTTCACTGCTTAACAAAAATCAACTCAAAATGGATTAAAGACTTAAATGTAAGACCTGATATAATGAAACTCCTAGGAGAAACCATAGGGGAAATGCTTCACTAGAATTGTCAAGGATTTATTTGACAAGACACCAGACACACAAGAAACAAAGCAAAAATAGAAAAGCAGGATTACATCAAACCAAAAAACTTATGTACAAGAAAGGAAACAAACAAAAGAATGCAGATGAATGGGAGAACATATTTGCAAATTATACATTGCACAAAGGTTGTATATCCAGAACATATAAGGAGCTCCAAAAACTAATAGCAAACAAATAGCCCAATTAAAAATGGGCAAGGAACTCAAATAACTATTTCTCAAAAGAATAAAAACAAAAGACCAATAGATATATAAAAATTTAATATAACTAATCATTAGGGAGATGCAAATTGAAGCCGTAGTGAGATATCACCTTACCCCCATAAGAATGATAATTATCAAAAAGACTACAGGTAAGTGCTGATGAGGAAAGAAAACCCTTGTACCTTTAGTGGGAACCCAAATTAGTATAATCTTATAGAAAATAATTGGAAGATTCCTCAAAAAATTAAAAGTATACGTACCATATTATCCAGTAATCCTACAACTGGGTATGCTTTCGAAGGAAATGAAATCAGTATGTGAAAGAGACATCTGTACTCCTATGTTCATCATTGCAGCACTATTCACAATAGCCAAGGAATGGAAGCAACCTAAGTGCCCATCAATGGACGAGTGAATAAAGGAAATGTGGTACATGTACACAATGGAATACTATTCAGCCATAAAGATGAATGAAGTCTTAACTGCAATGACATCAATGGAACTGGAAGTCATTACATTAAGTGAAATAAGAAAAACAAGTTCAGATGATCTCATATGTAGGATCCTAAAACACTGATTTCACAGAAGTTGAGAGAAGAATGGTGGCTACCAGAGGCCAGAGTGGGTGAGAAGGTGGAACGGGAAAAGGTTGATCAATGGGTATTGAGATACAATAAGAGAGGTGTGGTGTTGCACAGTAGAGTCACTATACATAACAATAATTCCTATACCTTTCAAAAAGCTAGAGGAAATTATTTTGAAAGTTTCCATCATAAGGAAATGATAAATGTTTGAGGACATAGATATGTGTAATCTGATTTAAACATTATACAATTTATATATGCATTGAAACATCACATTACCCCTTTAATATGTTTCCATGTATGAGTTAAATTTTTCAAAATGGTTGTGGGAACATTTTTGAATGCTTGAATTTTTAGCACTCTGAACACAACTTTCCAGATAAGCAATATTATAAGTAAATAAAATCTGTAAGTTCTATTCAGTGTAGCAGGAACTCGGCATATTTGCAACAAAATAGTAAATATAATATTAGGTTCATTCTAATAATTAAAAATAAAATAAAACTTGAATAGCATTGATTTGTTTAAAATGTTGGCAACTAAGAAATCAGAAAAGATGAAATGGTAGGTTGAGACTGATAAATATCCACTGAGATACTGTGGATGATTATGAGAACATCAGAGATCATGGTGATGGTCCCCTTACATGTCTGTGTTTAGTAAATAACCAATAACACGTGTGGCAAATCCAGAGATAAGCTTAGCAGATGAAAGGGGAAAATAATGTAAACAGGTGTGAATTGTGACATATAGAAATATGGTTGAAAAAGAGTGATGGTAAAGAAGGAGTCAAATCATGAAGGATTCCAGACATCCAATGGTAAGATCAGCAGAGGGCATGGTCACAGAAGAGATTGGGGCTGGTCACCAGCTTCAGGGTACATGGAAAAAGCTTCAAGTAATGTGTTATCACAGATTTGAAAATGTGAGATATTCACAAGTGGATTGGAAGTAATAACATAAAGTAATTGTTACTAAGCATCCAAGGGTCACCAATATTACAAACTGATTCAAACAATACAAAAGAGGATTAACCACTATTAGCCTGATATTTACTCTGAGTTAATCATTAGTCTGACTTCTTAAATTGTTTTCCTGCAAAGGGGGTATCTTGGAATCAGGATAATAATTAACATTATTTTATTCAATTGAAAATTAGTTCAAGCAAAATTAATTTGTTTATTTAGCCTTGGAATTTACATTATTTCCTCCTTCATTCTCATCAATTCTCTACTCAAATGCCATTTTATCAGAGAAACTCTCTCTAACCATTCTTTATAAAATGATAATCCCACTCCTCATCTTCCTCTTCTGCCTTGCTAAAACTTTTTTTGTTGTTGTTTTCTGATCTGATTTCTTAGAGTATAAACTCGTGAGACCAGAGCTTTTTTTACTCACTTCTGGATCCCTAGGCCCTGGGACAGTGCCTGCTCTATTACTTTTCTGAATAAATAAATGAATGAATGAATTATGTATTTTTGAGAAAAAAATTCCTGCTAGAGACTGTGGACAATATATCTAAATGCACTTACATACAAACTTCTTACTCCTGTGTTCCACTTCAAAAATATAGTTTTAATTTTCCAACACAAAAATACAAATAGCTTTTTTTTAACATTTTATGTTCATTTATTGGTGCATTGTAAATTGTAATTATACATTTTGATATATGTCAGGGTATGAACACCATACATGTACACATTGCACATTTAGCCCTCCCTCCAATCACTTATTGAAATAATCATGCTATCCATCTATCTGAAATGGGGGGCTAGAAAGTACTGGATCTCTCTTTAAGTTTTGATGCACATTAATAACTGAAACTACTAAATCATTTAGACATTTCAGATCTATGAATAAGTGGCTTTATTTTGTGACACGACATACCTATTATATACCTGTTCATACCTATTACAGGAGAGGAGAGAGTAATTTGTGATTGACATTATTTATTTTGGTTGACAGCTTAAAATACTATGAGGATATGAAGACCTCTAATTAGATATTTCATTACTACATTTCCTACTCATGTGAAAAAATGACATATGATTTACCAAAATAATATACTACTTTTGTAGCATAACATTTTTCGAATCCTTCAGAACAAGGGCTCATGTTTTCTAATATTTATGTTCTTTAAATAGAGTTCCCCTGAACAAGAGTATTTATCTACTTAGCTTCAGCCCTTTTCTTCCTCTGAAGATGAAGTTAGTTAAAATAAAGCTAGACTATAATATTTCTGTCATCAGTTTGGCAGACTTGCAGATCTAAACACCAAATAAATTTTATGTAAAATAAGATTTTCTTTCTGATGAAAGAGAGAATGCTCTCAACCAATATCAAAATCTAGTCTATAATTGTATTCTACTTGAGAACAGAAATAAAAAGACAAAAATCTAATATTGGAGAACATAGCCAAGAGCAAATCAATTGGTGTAGTAATTATACTCCTCAAATCAACTGGAGGGTCTAAAACTGGTCTGATTCCTGAGCATATGAATTAGATAAAATTTACACTTTCTCTAAGTCCATCTTGTGTAAAACAGTAAATTAAGCACTATCATATTGGAATTTTGGATTCCATCTGTTTCAACATGAATATGAGAATCTTTATATGCGTAGATGAACACATGCAGAAATGCTAACCTGTTTGAAAAGAAATTTCACAAATGGAAAGATTGAAAAATTATTCAGTGGCAAACAATTCTCACCAGTAGTAACATGTTCCTATTAGAATGAAGGAAATTAGCAGGCCAGGGCAAAACCGATGTCATTGTTATGTTTTGAAATTCACATTCTGGGAAGCCAAAGACAGGGAATTCATTTTTTGTTGTTGTTTTTTGTTTTTTTTCGGTACCGGGGATTGAACCCAGGGGCGCTCTACCTCCGCGCTACACCCCCAGCCCTATTTTTTTATACTTTATTTTGAAACCGGGTTTCACGAAGTTGCCGAGGGCCTCACTAGGTAGAGAGAGAGAGAAAGAGAGAGAGAGAGAGCTGAGGCTGGCCGCTAACCCGGATCCTCCGGTCTCCGCCTCCCAAAGTACTGGGATTACAAGCATGCGCCACCACGCCCAGCTTGGGAATTCATTTTTTATTTGATTTTTTTTACAACAAAAACTCTTTGATAATTTAAATTTGTGGGACTAAATACTCCAATTATTTCCATCCTGTATAACATTCAGGGACTTTCAAGGTGACTTTCAGCCTTTAGGGTACTGCTGCAATTATGTTTTCAGGTTGATTTCTTTAAAACATATCATACCTCTAAAACTATGTCATAATTTAGATTTACATCATAGGGGAAGGAATGAAATATTTATTTAGTTTTTAAAATATTTTTTTCTTTAAAAAAAGACATATAACAGTGGTTTCTAAAGTACCATCCAAGCATCTATTGGGGTCCCCAAGAGCATTTCAGGGGGTCTGCAAGATTGAAACTATTTTCATAATAATACTAAAACTTTATAGCCTTTTTCACTACCAACATCCCATGAGTATGGAGTGGGATTTTACAGAGGTTACAGGATGCATAATACTGTATGATGTGAATTATCAACATTTGGAATTTGTGCATCACTCAGTAGAGAGAAATGGAAAGAAATAACTGGAAGCTGACATGGAAAAAATCTAATTGTCTACACAATATCTCTATGAAAAAGTAAACACACACACACACAAACACACACACACACACACACACACACACACACACACACACAAATGCACATTGCTATCTAATCTGACCTTTTCCTATCAGGCATACTGTTGAGGATATAAGAGAGGAAAGTGTGATATACTTAATATTAACACAGAAAGCAGTATGGGAAGTTGTGAGGTTAAGCATTTTCTGAACTTTTCAAATAGTCTCTTCAGTTTAAGATTTTTAAAAAAAATATATAGAATTACTTAACATAATATTCATTATTTTCCTATCCTGCCTGTCGCTCACAGAGATGTTTTAAAGATGGGAGCAGCAGACACCCTGTGCCAGTGACATTGAATCAGTGCCTATCTCTATTCCATAGTGCAGTTACTCTCCACCTAAAGGCAATAACTTTCAGATGAATGATTGGGAAAGGTTCAATGCACTGAAGCACTTGCTGCTAATTTCTGAGTTGCAGAAACTCCAGACACTGGGTGAAATGTTCTTAAATGTTACTTAAAAAATGTGACTGATTTTTAAAGTAGACTAACCAAACTATGTTTATCCAAAAAGAATGTCTCATTGCACTGTTTTAAATGGTGAACTTGTTTTTCTGAAATGACCATAATTATAGCGTACTAAACCAAATAAGTAAAGTGATGTCTAAGCTGGATGATACTGCTTTGGGTTCAAACTCAAGCAAATAGACTTTACCATCATCCTATAAATGACTAGTTTTCTTTATTTATTACACTATAAAGCTTATTGAGATAAGAGACATTTTACTTCACTCATCTATTTCCCTAAATATTATGTGCTTGAACAAATTTTATTATTGTTGTAAGTCATAATCTAACTTTAAAAGAATTCCAAGAAAAGGAATTCCCAAAATATTCTTGCAATAACAGTATTGCTGCATTAAGTAAACATTCCCAATAGGACAACTCATAATGGCAATTAAATTATCAGTTTTGGTGTGTTTGCATACCAAAGAATAGCAGCCCTGTTACTTTATGATCATAAGTCATATTTTAGGGTAAATTATAAAATTATTTTACTACATAAGACTTACTATGCGAGATTAAATCAATGATTTCTAAATTACTCTAGAAATTAAGATGTGAATTTCATCTTCTCAGAAAAAAAGCCAGGATTGCCATGGATATTTTAAAAGAGTTCCAAGAAAATACAAGACGAACACTGAAGAACTCTAACCAACTATGCATTGGTAGTAAATGAACACATTTTGTTGGTGTGCCTTGTAAGAACCTTTTGCCACTGAATCATTAATGCAAAGCTTCTGCTGCATTTCACTTTCAGAAATGCTCAGGCTGAGACAGGTGGTTCGCAGGTTCAAAGCCAAAATAATACTACAAATAATACTACAGCAGTATGTGAAGGTATTACTAGCAGTCTCACTAACTTGTGTGGGCAGGGTGGGATGTTGAAGAAAATACACAAAGTGCTGTGTGCATGTATGTTTTTTTATGTTCATTTATTGGTGCATTGTAATTATACATTTTGATATATGTCAGGGTATGAACATCATACATGCACACATTGCACATTTAGCCCTTCCTCCAATTCCACCCTATTCCCTCTCCCTTCCCTCCCTTTCATGCTCCGGATAGTGATTGAGTCTTATAGGTTTGTGTATGTTATTAAACCTCAATATGATGTTTAAGGTTGACTCCAACAACCCACTTTAAATCTGGCAAACTGTCCCTTACTTTGCACAAAAAAAAGAAGAAAAGAGAAAAGAAACAAAGCAGAGTAGCAGTGAGGAAAATGAAGACATTTCTTGGGACAACAAATATGTTATCATTTAGTGCACATATTATCTCCTGGGATGATGCCTTAGTTTTACAAGTGGTGCTTTGTTCTAGAACATTGGCTGACTAATTTTCATGGAGGTCAGAGAAGCATTTTAAAAAATACTATTGAGGAAGTTACTCATGTATATAATGAAGTATTCCAAACTAAAGAGATATTCAAATGCTTCTTGAATCAAATGGATACAAATTTAAAAAAATTAGATATAATTTCTCTAAACTTATACATCAATACTAAAAATAATGATAATACTAGTTTTATTAGTAGTAGTGAAGTGTGCATTTAAAATAGATACATACTCATTAACACAGAGGATCCACTTTTAGAAATGAGTCAGAAGGGAATCATCCAACCCATACAATTATGATGTCAAAGGATTATTTATGCATTTGTCTAAAATATTGAAATACTTGATATAAAATTTACTCACTAATTAGAGTTTATTTTATTGTTTGTGGCACTGGGGATTGAACCCAGGGGTATTCTACCTCTGAGTTACACCTCCAGCCCTATTTTATTTTTATTTGGAAACAGGGTCTCACTAGGTTGATGAGAGTCTCACTACTTGCTGAGACTGTCCTCAAACTTGTGATCCTCCTGTCTCAGCCTCCCAAGTACTGGGATTACTGGCATGTGCCACTATGCCTGGTTTAGAGTTTACTATAAAATGGCACAAACCAAAAATAGAATACATCAAGATGCTGTAGATTAAAAATAAGATTATTTATTGACAGGGAAATATACTCAAGAGTATATGATAAGAAGAAATATGGTATAAAAGGATATAATGAATAATCCTACTCTCACTCATACGTCTGCTTACATGGGGATGAAGAAAATTCTTGAAAAACTGATTCACAAACATACAAATATTTTCTAGTGGTGGTAAAATTATGGACAACTTTT
This sequence comes from Glis glis, assembly GCA_004027185.1. Classification (NCBI taxonomy): domain Eukaryota; kingdom Metazoa; phylum Chordata; class Mammalia; order Rodentia; family Gliridae; genus Glis; species Glis glis. The sequence goes on from PVJS01033601.1 coordinate 20,168, forward strand.
CTCCTTTTATTGCCTTGTTTTGGAATTTTTACAATATGAATATATTTAATTATGCAAATACTAAATTTTTAAACTGCTTTGAAATTAAGCTAGTGTGGCAAGTGTCTTGAGAGTTTACTGAAGGTGACTCAATCATAATAAAAATAAGAGAAAATATAAAGTATCAATACTATAGGCATATGAAAACATTGCTGCTCTGGGGGGGTTTCTTAAACCAAGTATGATATTTCAGAATTAAAATAATTACTCACCATTTAAACAGTGACCATCTATTTTGCCCAGAATAAGTAATAATATTTTAATTCTAAGACATGTTTCCTTCCATGGAAAGCATAATTGACAAAGCATTTGGAGTCATGATTTCTACTTATTAACAAGTTCACATGACACAGGAGGGAAAATAAAGATAAGAATCAGGGAACCTTGTTACTCACTCTTGTTGTGTAAGCGGCTTCTGGATCATCCTCTAGAACTCGTGAAAGCCCAAAGTCAGAAACCTTGCACACCAAATTACTGTTGATCAAGATGTTTCGAGCAGCGAGGTCCCGGTGAACATAGCCCATGTCTGACAGGTACTTCATGCCCGATGCTATTCCGCGAAGCATCCCCACAAGCTGGATGACTGTAAACTGGGCATCATGTTTCTGCAAAATATTTCCAATGTATTAAGTTGCTATAGCCTGAAAATATTTTCTTTCTTTAGAATCTTACATACCAAAATCTGTTACAATGCTGACTATACACATTTTAGCTCAAAGCACTCAAGACTAACAAGATGTATGGATGAACAGATACAGGACTAAAACAAAATTGCAGAGTGTCTGCAGTACCAATATAGTATCATGTAATCAGAACCAAGTTCAAAAGTAGGACTTTCCTGATCTTTATGATATACAGGCTCCTCCTCAGAAACATTAGGGTAAAAAACCAACACAATACAGGAAAGGAAAGAAAGAAGGAAAGGGAATCTTGTGAGTATTTCAGGCTGATATCTATTTGATTAAATTTTCATTTTCTTGGTCTCCAGATATTCTATGAGTTGTTTCAAAGGAGAAGATGCTAAATATTAAATTATCAGCATAAATAATTAGTACATAATTAGAAAAAATATTTAATGACTTTCTGTGTTTTTTCCTAATCTTGAGTTGTAGGTTGTAAAATAAAAAGCAATAGGAGACAGAGTCATAGAGTCCTGGATTTAGAAAAGCTTCCAATTTATTGGATTAAGATAGAAATGTATGTTTTATGATGCACAGATAATACTAATATTAATATATATATAATACTAGAAATACTACATAATATACTAATACTGTAATATACCAATGGATAATACTAATAAAAAAGTCCACATCTATATATATCCATAAAAACAATAATGTTAAATGAATATTTTAATAGTTCAATAACCTGATTTGGAAAATAATTTTGAAATGTTTGTGAACACAATTACTACTAAAAATTTTCATTTGACTCATGAATATTAATGTATACAAATTTTCATTCCTAGAAAATTTAAAAATTTCCTCCATGATTATAAATGGTGCCATATAAATTATCATCTATCTACCATCTATCTATCTATCATCTATCTCATCATCTATCATCTATTTATCTCAATTTGCAAAGTGATAAAGCACCTTAAGAAAAGAGTTGGTCTTTTCTTACCCCCTGTGGTAACTAGTGGTGGGTAATCTCTTTTTTTTTTTTTTTGCGGTACCAGGGATTGAACCCAGGGGTGTTCTACCTCCGCGCCACACCCCCGGCCCTATTTTTTTTTAGACTTTATTTTGAAACCGGGTCTCACGAAGTTGCGGAGGGCCTCACTAGGTAGAGAGAGAGAGAGACAGGGGGAGGGAGAGAGAGAGAGAGAGAGCTGAGGCTGGCCTCGAACCCGGATCCTCCGGTCTCC
>PVJS01033602.1:0-22074 GCA_004027185.1 Glis glis
CCGCTCCGCCAATCGTGGGCCTCCTCGGCCGCCGCACCTGTGAGGAGGGGCCGGGCCACCGCGCCGGCCGCCGTCGCCGCGCCCCGCCCCGCCCCGCCCCCGATCCCCCTCCGCGGGCCGGGCTCCCGCAGGCGAGGGGCGGAAGCCGCGGCCGACCAGCGCAGACCCCGCGGCCCGAGCGAGCGGCGCGGCCGGGGAGGCGCGGGGGCGGTGGCGGCCGCGCTCCATGCCAGTGTGGTGCTGCCGCTGCTCCCTGGCCGGTCATTTCAGGTGAGTGCCCTCGGGCGGGCGGCTCCTCGCTCGGGGCTCGGGGCTCGGGGCTCGGGGCTCGGTTCCGCCCGGTCCCCGTCCCCCGGCCGCGCCGCCCGCGGGCTGAGACCCGCTAGGCCCGCAGGACTCGGTAACGGCGGCGGAGACTCCGAGGAGCTCCAAGTTGTAGCGACGGGGTGCACGGAGGCCTCCTCAGGAAAACGATTACTTAAAACACCGTCTGTGGCCGGAGTGCCGGCTCAGGGAAGCTGGGCGCTGGTGTGAGGCTGCAGATCTAGGTGCAAGTGGGTTCTGACTCGTGAACAGGGTAGTGACTGGAAGCCATGGAGTTTCTACAGAGTGTAGACATTTGAAACTGGCAGTTTTACACTCGGTGGTGGGTCAAGTTTTTAAGGGGTGATAAAGATAATGCAGTTGTAGACTAAACTGAGGATGTGTTCTGTATCTAGCACTGTTTGCCAACATTTTAGTCAGTTATAGGGAGAAAGACCAAAGACACTAGAAACTGGGGTTTGACCTTGGGGTGAAGACGTGTTAAACTTAGTAAAGACTTCAGTACCTTACTTTACATGTATTAAATGTTCCAGAATAATGATGTGTAATACTGAGTTTTCGGTAAAATATGAAACTCTGATCAAGAGTTCTTTAATCTGGGGTTCATACATACAATTTAGGTGGCCCGTGAACGTGGATGCAAAGTATATTATTTTCACTAAATTCTAAAACTAACATTTTCTTCAGTTATCAATATAAACAACAAATCACAGTATTTGTCACTGTCATCCATACAAATCACAAATATCTTCCTGACGTATTAGTTGCAGATATCTAGAAATACTATTTATGCTCATCATTTTTTTCAAAACTACAGTCATTAGTACACATCATTGAACTTGTTCTTTAATGCAGGACAGAAGCATATACACATGTATATCACGAACTTATTTTTATACATTTTAATGGTTTCCCTATAATCCTCAATGTATTTAGTACCATTATTCAGAGAAGAGGTCCAGAGGCTTCACCAAATTGCAGAAGGAATGTAAGGCAGAGAGAAATTTTAGGATGTCTGTTGTGATAGCAAGCTAGGCTTGCCCAGCTTCCCAGTGAGTTTTGTGTGAGTCTCCATATTCTGGAGAGTTTTATGTAATAAACTGATGGATTATAACTTCATGACAGATTTTTGGCTACTTTACAGACAGAGGTTTGAGAGTATCCAATTCCCTTTGGAGAGTTTTAGAAAACAGACTCTTCTCATGAAAACTTGTTAAAATTAACCCAATGAGAAACATGTTAGTTTTAGAAAATACTGCCCCAAATCCTTTTGACCCCTTTGATATACAGTTGAACTCTTAAGGGACAGCTTGGGATTCATAGCCTTTCCACTAACACTAGGTAGTTAATACCACCTGCTTATCTCTTTGCACAGAAATTTGGAGTAGGTGATAAAAAGTGTTTGGCTACATTTTGGTCTTGAGAGAAAGGAAAACAATCCTGCTACACTTGCTTTGTAAAAATAGTTCTTTTGTCCCTAAAATTAAAAAAAACTGTTTGCCTAAAAATTGTTTAGAACTATGTTCTAATTTACTAATGCTATTTTTGTGCAGTTTCATTAGAAACCCACATTTTAAAGCAGATAGTGATAAACATTTTGGGATTCAGCCAATACCTGAATTGATAGGTACTGTGAGAGAACCCTCCACTAACTTTGTGGGGAGAAAACTTCATTCTTCCTATTCTGGAAGATGAAGAGTGTGACTTTAGAATCTTCTTTTTGAGCCGGGCATGGTGGCGCATGCTTGTAATCCCAGTACTTGGAAGGCAGAGACCCGGAAGATCCGGGTTCGCGGCCAGCCTCAGCTACTTAGTGAGGCCCTCTGCAACTTCGTGAGACCCGGAAAAAAAAAAGAATCTTCTTTTCATGTGGTAGTATTGAGTTGGGAAAATCTATTTTTTTTAATTTATTTTATTTTTAATTTTTTGTGGTACTGGGGATGGAACCCAGGGGCATTCTACCTCCAAGCTCCACCCCCAGCCCTATTTTTATTCTTTATTTTGAAACAGTCTCACTAAGTTGCGGAGGGCCTCACTAAGTAGCTGAGGCTGGCCACGAACCCGGATCCTCCGGTCTCAGCCTCCCAACTACTGGGATTACAAGTGTGCGCCACCACGCCCAGCTTGAGTTGGTAAAATTTAGAATTGTGCTTCCAAAGACTAAAAATTGAGCTAGTGAAACATTTCATTTTAGTTTGAGTGATCATTTAAAGAAGTATTGCTATGATGTGGGAAAAACTTCTGTTACCCAAATATTATGCCTATACCATCATTTTAAAATTGTTTTGAAACTTGGGACTGTGTTTCAAAAACAAAAAATGGAAGGCTTCTAAAATTCTCTCATATGTCTTTAACCTTGTTACCTAACAGTATGGTACCAGTATGGTAACTATTTTTGCATTTGTATAAAGTGCTGTTTTTTACTATTTCCTAAATGTGATTATGGCCCAGAAACAGGAAAAGTAGATTTTTACTAAAGTAAATTTCTATCTTAAATAAGTATTCATCAAATTGGAAATCTAAGTAGAAATTAACACTGTTCATAGTTCTGTGATATTTGTATGCATGTTCTATAAAACATGTGCAGCAATACTAAATTTATAACTTAGGCTTTTAATTTTTTAGAAAGAATAGTTACTAGTTGGCTTTTGTTTCATTGTTGCTTTATGTAAAACCAGTTAACTTTTTTGTCCCTGTTGAGTCAGGATTTTTCATGTTTCTGTGAAGCCACTATTAAAGTTTTATCAAGTATCATGCAAGTTTATTACAAGTAGTTTGCCACAGACATATCAGCGACTAATAAAAATTAGGAGAAATTTCCTTATACTGTATAAATTTAAGTAAACTAATGTACAGATAATTTAAATGCTAAAACTTTGGCTCTTCTTATTCTACTTGAGTCTTGGGATATACTAGTCAAACTTCTTAAATCCCACACACGTACGAGAAGTACTACATAATAAATAAATTTATCAGTATTGCAGTATATAAGATCAATGTACAAAGACGAATTGTATTTCTATATACTGCTAACATTGAACAACCTGAAATTGAAAAGAACAAAACAATTACATATAATGGCATAAAAACAATGGAATGCTTAGATATTAGCAAAAACGCAAGACTGTATGCTGAAAACTAGGAAACATTGAGACAAAGAAGGCCTAAATTCAGCCACACGCTTCATACTGATGTTTCAGTTAATATTCAGATAGAATATTAGATGGTGGTCCCATAAGATTATATCACTTAGTGACTTTGCAGCTATCTTAGTTTGTATAAATACATTCTGTGATGTTAGCACAGTGCTGGAATTGCCTGACACGTTTCTCAGAATGTATCCCATATTTACTTAAAGTGTGACTAAATGGAAAGGAGTCCCATGCTTATAAATGGAAAAACTTAACCATAAAATGTTAATACTTCTGGAATTGATCTGCAGATTCAATACAGTGTTACCAAAATCATAGCTTCCTTTTTGTGCACAAACAAGCAGATCCTAGAATTCATAGGGAGATGGAAAGAACCATGAAAATTCTAGAATTCAAAGGGAGATGGAAAGAGCCATGAAAATAATCAAAAAGAAAAAAATTGGAAGACTCAAATTTCCTAATTTCAAAACTACTACAAAACAACAGTAATCAAGACAATATGGTGCTGGCATAAAGAAACATAAATCAGTGGAATAGAATTGAGAGTCCTGAAGTCCTTACATTTTTAGTGAATTGATTTTTGATGAGGGCTCTGATTCAATGGGGGAAAGAACATCTTCACAGAAAGAATGAAGTTGCACACTTGCCTCACACCCACCGTATACAAAAATTTACTCAAGATGGACCAAAGACCTAATGGTAAGAACTAAAATTATTAAAGAAGAACACATCGGAGTAAATCATGGTGATTACAGATCAGGCAATGGTTTCTTAGATATGACACCAAAAGTGCAGCAACAAATGAAAAAATAAATTGGACTCGATCAGAATTTTAAATTTATGTGATTCAGAGGACATCATCAACACAAGGACAGGCCACAGAATGGGAGAAAATATTTGCAAACCATATATCTGAAAAGGGATTTGTATCCAGAATATGCAAAAGTTGTCAGCAATAAAAAAATGAAAAAAACAAATCTAAGTAATACAATATAGAAACAGGCAAAGGATTCGAATAGATATTTCCCCCAAAAAGATACAAATGGCAAATGAGCACATGAAAAGATGCTTAACATTAGTCAGTAGGGAAATGTAAATCAAAATGGCAATGAACCCTAGCTTCTCTGGAGGCTGAAGCAGGAGGATTGCAAGTTCCAGGCCAGCCTGGAAAACATAGCAATACCCTGTCTCAAAAAAATAATAAGTAAAATAAGAAAAGGAAAAAGAGATGCTACTTTACATCCATTAAGATGGCCAAAATAAAACAGAATAGTGTGGCAGGAATGTGGAGAAATTGGAAGTCTTGCACATTGGGAATGTAAATGGTTCAGCCACTTTGGAAAATAATTTGGTAGTTCCTCAAAATATTAGATAGAGATTTTATGGCTAAGTCACTGCCATATAGCTCTAGGAATACGTCTTAGAGAAATGAAAATATTGTCCATACATATGCATGAGTGTTCATAGCAGCATTTTTCCTAATAGCCAGAATGTGGAAACCGATGTGTTCATCAACTGATTGAATAAACAAATTGTGGTATCTCCACATAGTGGAATCTTATCAGATACCAAAAGAAATTAAGTACTTACTGACACATACTGTACCATGAGTGAACCTTGAAAACATGCTAAGTGGAGGAAGCCAGATATATTAGGTCATGTGTTGATGAGTGGTTTCATTCATATGAAATGTCCAGCATTGGCAAATCCGGTAATAGGTTAGTGGTTGTCAATGGCTAGGGAGAGGGGATAAAAGGGATTGATTGCAAATGAGTGTGGTATATTTTTGGGGTGACAGTTGCAAAACCTTGTGAATACACTGAAAACCATGGAATTGTATACCTCAAGATGGCAAATTTTATATGTCAATTATATCTCATTAGAGGTCTTTAAAAAAAATTTTTTTTTGTGGTACTGGGGATTGAACCCAGGGGCATTCTACCTCCAAGCTATACCCCCACCCCCAGGCCTTTTAAAATAATTTTTTGTTTTGAAACAGGGACTCACTAGGTTGCTGAGGCTGGCTTTGAACCTGTGATCTTCCTGTCTTAGCCTCCCAAGTACTGGTATTACAGACATGCCCCTCCATACCCTGCTTTTTCTTACATTTTTGAGCTTTTGAAAGCTATTTATTTTTCTTGATTAACGGAAGCCCAGTAGAGGACATTTTCCTTCTGATTGTTTTATCTTCTGGATTTACTTTTTAAATATTTATTTATTTATTTATTTACTTATTTATTTATTTGGTATTGGGGATTGAACCCAGGGGCGTTCTACTTCTGAGGTACACTGACAGCCCCCCCTTTTAAATTTTTCTATTTTAAAACAGGGTCTCAATAAGTTGCTGAGGAGGCTGGCCACGAACCTGTGATCCTCCTGTCTCAGCCTCCTAAGTACTGGGATTACAAGCGTGCACCACCATGCCTGGCTCATTTCTTTTTTTTTTTTTTTTTGGCGGTACCGGGGATTGAACGCAGGGGCGTTCTACCTCCGCACTACGCCCCCGGCCCTATTTTTTATACTTTATTTTGAAACCGGGTCTCACAAACTTGCGGAGGGCCTTACTAAGTAGAGAGAGCGAGCGAGAGAGAGAGACACAGAGAGAGAGCTGAGGCTGGCCGCGAACCCGATCCTCCGGTCTTCGCCTCCCAAAGTACTGGGATTACAAGCGTGCACCACCACGCCCGGCAAAGGCTCAGTTCTTTTTTAAATAAATTGATTGAGAGGACAAGTTCAGTGAAATGAAAGTTACTTATAAAATATAGAGCTAGTATATAGATCTTACAGTTGTAATAAAATTCTAAGGCTTGCTAGGAAGAAAAAATTGCTTGAGACATCTTGACATAGAATATTAAATGTCTTCTAATATGAGTTATATAGAAACTGAGTTCTACTGTATCTTTGAGCAGAAGTGATTTTGAGTTTCTTCAGTCATGGTTTATTCTTATAGCATTTGAATATTAAATACTCATTTTACAACATTTGTAGATTTAAGAAAATGCTCAAAGCTTTTTAGATCATTGGGTCTTGCTTATAAAATCAACTATGATCGTAACTGTTAAAAACGTTTTCATTCACATTTTCCAAGGATCATTAGTTTACTTTCTAGTGTACTAAAGATATTATCTCAAGTTGACTCAACCCCAAGTACATCTCCCCTCCATTTAATGAGAAATGTTAGGGTTGAGAAAGGAAATATCTTTGTAGTTGCCAAAAACTTAGAGTGATGATCATTTTTATTATTTCCCAGGTGAGTGCACCTGCTCTCTCTCTGCAACAGTGTTTGAGGTAGGGATGTCTGAAAGAGTTGAAAGGAGAGGTTTGCATCTCCTGAAAAAGAATTGTGACCTTTACAACAACAGTAATATGAACTGGGTCTGGGTAGCCAAAACGACTGGTCAGAAGCCTCCAAAGGAGCCTGTCCTTTCACACACTTAGAAATCTCGGGGAAAGACCAGAGTATAAAACACTTGTGTTAGTGTCATCACCCAGAGGCAGAAGCAGAACCAGAAGCAGGCAGGATAGCGATGCATCTGGATCTGGTCAGAGGCAGTGGGCAGTCTTGCAGCATGAGGAGGGTCTTCCTTTAGCAGCCATGCCCATGGGTTGTCTGTTTTGGCCATGTAAGACAAGTCCAAATATTTAGGGGGTAGGCATTACTTTCTATGGTTCAAGAAAGCTCTCAGTGTATCTTACAGAAATCTGCCCCATCCTAAGGTAGATTGGAACCTCTGAGGGATACCTGGGAGCAAAAATTCATGTCTCTGCCAAATTCTTATTTGCCATTCTCCTCTGGTGTCAGTGAGTTAACCTTACTTAGGCCTGTGAAATAACTTGTCCATCTCCTGTTTATCACTTGTGACATAGTAATAAACACATCTACCAGTAGGTACTAATTTTAATACTTCCAGACATTATGGCTGTTATTGACTGTATGAAGATAAATAATTCAGGGATTCTGTTTTGAAGTAACCTGTGAAATAATACAGCATTAACCCTGTTCAGGGAATATTCCATTTATTGCATGAACATGTCACAATACTAAAACTAGTTTCTAGAGAGGCAATTTGGAAATAAAGGTTGAAAATGAACATTAAAAATTTTCCCTATTTTAATATATTCTTGAGAATAAAATGTATAAACCTTATTTTATCAAAATGCTCAATTTGTAGTATGTAAGTACAGTAACTTTTCTTTAAAACATCTAGGACTACATATTTCCATTAATGTACTCACCTTTTAATTGATAAGAAAAAAGCAGAGTACAAACTAGCCTTCTTAGGAGATCTTAGAATTATAAAATCTCCAATATTACGTGGTGTCTTTGATCATTAAAGAGAGCTTCTACAGCTACTTACAACTCTTAGCCTTCAAAGTGATGTAGGTTGACATATAGCTAAGCTACTAATTTGTAAGCATTATGGAACTACTAAGTATTTTATAGCCTAAGTAAAATATGAGTAAAGATTGATTTTTATAAAGGCAATATTGACTCTCTCTCTCTTTTTTAAAAGAAATTATAGTGATACTGAAACCGAAGGAGAGATTTTTAATTCTTTAGTACAATATTTTGGTGATAATCTGGGGCGAAAAGTTAAAGCGATGCCATTAGTTGAAGAAACTTCTTTACTTGAAGATTCATCAGTGACTTTACCTGTGGTGATTATAGGTAAGCTGTTACATTTTATATCTTAAAATTAGTTATTGCCCTTACTACTCTTATAAATGTAATAACCAAATCTTTGAAGAGAGTAATTGGTTTATCTTATGTTAGAGTCGGTGTTAGAATGTGGTTTCGCTGAAGAACTAATAGTATTAGTTATATTAAGTGTATGACAGTGTTATGGTAATGGTGACACGTATATCATTAGAGCTCTGTACCAAGCATTCTGTGTACATTATTGGATTATACCTTACAACTTGATAGCCTTCCGATGTTGCCAAGTCATGCACATAGGAAGAGACTCAGAAATTGAGCCATATGTCCAAGTTAGTAACCAGTGCTCAGTTGGCAGCATTATAGTACTCTGTACTAGTGTTTATAATTACCTTAACCATAATAATACTATTATATATGCTTTTGTACCACCTCAACAGAGAGGCATAGAAGGTATTAAAAATTAAGGTATTAATAAAACAATTCAAAATTATAAAACTTTTTATAATATGAATTAATTACCTTCATAGAAATATGAAGAAGTAGCATATAGAAATATGGGGTATATTCTTGGGGAAGAGGTCAGTCTAGAGAACTAATTTTGGGAGTTAGTAGCATAAAGAGTAGAACCCTTGAGTAGAGATTGTAGAAGAAAATAGGAGAGAAGATAGCAGTCAGAATCTTGTGAGACATCTGGTTTTAAGAGATTAAAGAAGGAAAAATAAGTGAGGGAGACAAACCATCTTCGAAGCAGGAGAAAAGCCAAGCATCAATAATATTAACATACCCCTTTCCACTTTTTTTTTAAAATAGGAAATGGACCCTCAGGAATATGCCTTTCTTATATGTTATCAGGCTACAGACCATATTTATCATCAGAAGCAATACACCCAAATACAATCTTACATAGTAAGTTAGAAGAAGCAAGACATCTTTCCATTGTTGATCAGGTATTTATTACATGTCAATTGAAAATTTTTTAGTTTTACTTTTATAAGCCTTGTTTTTTAGTTGAAGGTCCATTATTCTAAATAAAACTTTCTGTCATTTTTATTTTAGATTCATGAATAAATACTCTGTGCTTAAATAAGTTTGAGATGTGTTGCTTTTTATTGTTTGAGCATCATAGTTGACATCTGCATACAAAAGCCACCTTCAACTTTTACAGTATAAAGATCTGTTAGCTTTCTTGAAACCTAAACTTTTCCTGTATTTATTCAACCAAAGAATCTATTAAGATCTGAAGGAACAGCAATATTCTATAATACCGTCTGGGAAATGCTGGATTAGAATTATGGCCTATATTATTATGATGGTGGTTGTTTTGGCATTTTTCAAACTCTAACTTTTCTTTTTTCTTCTAGGACTTAGAATACTTGTCAGAGGGTCTTGAGGGCCGATCATCCAATCCAGTTGCAGTACTTTTTGACACACTCCTTCATCCAGATGCTGACTTTGGGTATGATTATCCATCCATTTTGCATTGGAAATTAGAACAACATCATTATATCCCTCACTTAGTTCTTGGAAAAGGTCCACCTGGTGGCGCTTGGCATGTGAGTATATTTTTAGTGTATGTGAATTATTGTATGTTGTGTCGATAAATCCAACTTAATTCTCAAGCATTATAATACTGTTATATATGATGTTTACCACATTTTTATCTGAGAAGAATTTTAATGCCATTCAATTTAGTTAAATATAAGTTAATTACCTATAGTAGTTAAGCAAAATCATATTACTGATATAGTGTTAGAATAATCATTTCTCTTTAGTATCTTATAAGAATTATATAGAAAACATTTCTGAAATGTTTTACATAGTAAAACATTTAAAATTCACTTATTTTATTCACTTATAAAATTCACTTATTCACTTCCTTTTAGAATTTACAAAATCTCACATATTTCAGAATCAATATCCATTATTTCCACACATTTTTAAGATTTTAAATGAAAAATATATTGTAAAAGAAAGAAGTTATATTAGTTAGCTCAGTTGCTATGACAGAAAAATAAAGTAGGTGACTTGAGCAGCAGACATTTTTTTCTCACAGGTCTAGAGACTGGAAAGTCCAAGAACAAGGTGCTGGCCACTTCTATTCCTTGTAAGGGCTATCTTTCTGGCTTTCAGGCAACTACCTTTTTTTTTTTTTTTTTGCAGTACTGGGGATTGAACCCAGGGGCATTTTACCTCCGAGCTACACCCACAGCCCTATTTTCGATTCTTTATTTTGAGTGTGTGGTACTGGGGATTGAACCCAGGGGCATTCTACCTCTGGGCTACACACCCAGCCCTATTTTTTTATTCTTTATTTTGAAACAGGGTCTCACTAAGTTGCGGAGGCCTCACTAAGTAGCTGAGGCTGGCCGCGAACCCAGATCCTCCTGTCTCAGCCTCCCAAGTACTGGGATTACAAGCGTGCTGCCACCACGCTTGGCTGGCAGCTACCTTCTCACTGTGTCCTCATAGGGCACACAGAGCAATCTCTTCTTACAAGGCCGTTAATCCTTTTATGAGGAACCTACCCTTGTGACCTCACCTAGATTACCTCCCAAAGGCCTCTTCTCCAAATGACATCACATTGAGGACTGGGACTTCAACATAAGAATTGGGAGGAGGGAGCACAATTTAGTCCAAAGCTGAGGTTAAACAAGAGAACCACTAAATTAAAGATTCATCTAGTACATTTCATTAGGTAAGAGGCCAGTAACTAATAATTCATTCCTATGTTCTTAGTGGTTAACACAATGTCTAGAACATTGTCATAGTATAATGACTGTTCATATGTTGTACAAATAAATATTAAATAATTTACTTTGCTGTGTTATGAAATGTAGACTTTATGGCAACTTTAACATGTTAAATATCAAACTTTTAGTACAAACTTCAGTTGGCTATTCCTATATTAGTATAATGTCATATACCTAAAAAGTTATTTACATTTACCAAGTGACTATTTCAGGATATCAGAGAACATTTCTAGATTAAATATATGACTGATCCCTTTTAAAATCTTAATTCTCTTTATGATAATATATAGCGATTACCAAATTATTTGTGCTTTTTAAATTGTTTTTGTTGTTTTTTGCCCAGCCTTTTTTTTATAACTTTTTAATATCAGTGTTAGCCAGGTGTAGTGGCACATACCTATTATCCCAGTACTTGGCAGGCTGAGAAAGGATCGCAGGTTTGAGGCCAGCCAGTTTCAGCAACTTAGTGAAGCTCAGAACAACCTAGCGAGACCCTGTTTCAAGACAAAAAATAAAATAACAATGATAATATGCCCCATTCCCATTGCTGAGCTTTACAGAAACAGGGCAAGAAGGGTTATGAGAAAAGAAGCCATTGTCTAAAACAGTTGGTTCAAAGAGATCACTGGTCATTGGGGTAAGTACCTTCACCCTTAGGCTCCTCTCACTTTGTGCTGGGCAGAGCGAGTAGGTAGAGGAGCCTGAAAGGGCTCATGTCTGTGATGACAGCACTGAGTATATTTCTATTCTTAGGAAAAGATGTACTGTATCCAAACCAGTTCAGACGACAGAATTATAATTAAGGGTTTAAGCCAGGCGTGGTGGCGCACGCTTGTAATCCCAGTACTTTGGGAGGCGGAGACCAGAGGATCCAGGTTCGCGGCCAGCCTCAGCACGCATGCGCGTGTGTGCGCGACGCATCGATGGATCGATCGATAGATCTCTCTCTCTCTCTCTACCTAGTGAGGCCCTCCGCAACTTTGTAGCGTGGAGGTAGAACGCCCCTGTGTTCAATCCCCTATACCGGGAAAAAAAAATAATTAAGGGTTCAGGGGAAAAAAGTGGTTTTTAATTTTTCAGTCTGTAAATAATATTAAAATGGAAAAACATCTAAAATTTTAGAAATTAGCAAACATTTTTCATTTTGTTTAAAAAATGGAAATAGTGACTTGTTTCTTAACATGTACATCTGAATTATCATGGCAAGCATAGACCAAAGCTATCAACATTGTATAGGCATTGGATAATACTGTAAATTTGTTTTATATATGAATAACTATGTTATTCATATATATTCAGATGGAAAATACCAAATAATGAAAGTGTATAAAAGTTTATTGATAGAAAATTTCAGAGGTAATTTATACAACCATTTATGAGTGCTTTGAGCATACACTATTTGGAGTCTTATAAATAGGATGGGTTTGGTTTTAAAAATCCATGCTGTGCTTAATTATGTTTTATCTACTTTTTAAATTTGAATAGAATATGGAAGGCTCCATGTTGACAATCAGCTTTGGAAATTGGATGGAGCTACCTGGACTTAAATTTAAAGACTGGGTATCTAGCAAACGAAGGTAAAGATCAAACTGTCTTAAACTTCTTTGGCGTATGATGAAAAAGAGACTACAGGAAAATTTCACAATACTGGTTATTCTGTCTTGGATGAAGAATATAAATATACATGTTTTTCAATCGAAAATGCTTCCTGGAAGTAGTGATTATAATTAGCTAGTTTCCATTTAAGATGTTACAAAACTAAGCACAGAAGTAAGGGGTTGTTTACAGATTGGTGTGCTATGGCTTTGTTAATCATGGATTTATTTCTGTCCTTTTAAATCACTCTGTTTAGTTATTTTACCTACCTACATCATTTCTACACTTTTAGCTACTTATTTTTATGAATGGATATATAACTACATTCCTGAATATCTTATATACCTATCTAAAGTATTTGACTTTCAGGGTCAAGAATTAAGTGTATTATATGATTGACAATTTAGAATGATGGAATAACTTAGAATCTGGGATACTGTTGACTACTTGGGGATGAAAGTAAATATTTAATGAATAAAATACGAAAGTAGGAATAACAGAAAAAATCTCATCTTGGAAGAATACAAGTATTATTTATTTTGGGGGAAGAACCCAAAATTTAAAAGGAGAAATATGAAAAACCTTACATTTTCAAGGACAGTAATTAAATTAGATAAGAATTACTAATACAGAGAGTCTACCATAATTTGACTACTAAAGGAAACAAGTTAAAGCAGGAAGTTATTTAACCGTTGTTAGAATAGGGATGTAACATTCAAGTATTTCACTCCCTGCTAGATAGAAACTGTTAATCCATAAGAATTTTCTTTCATTTGAAGAGATTTAAGGAGATCAAATTTAGATCATCATGAGTAATTGAGAATTAAGCCTTTAAAAAATTTAAGTTTTTAAAAAAGGAATATGTATGGGTTTGGAACTTAAAGTTGTAAAATTAGGCAGTTTGTAGAAGTTGTTGATTTTTGTAATTAAGCAAGTAAAATTGCTCAGCACATTCTTCCCTTTGTAAAATATGCAAGGGAAAGCTTTATGTTTTGCATTTATCTTTCTAAATTATGCATATTGTATATTGAATAATATGTGAAAATGAATCTTCTGGTAAATATTAGCTTTAGTTCTTACCTTTGCATAGTGTTAAGAGCAGACTCTTAGGTCTCTTAGAGATTGCAGACTCTTAGACTCTTGAGTCTCTTAGACTCTTGAGTCCTGATTCTGTAATTTCTAATGTTGTGACCTTAAGCAAATAACTTGGTTATCAATTTCCTAGTCTATAAAGTGGAGAAAATAATAGGAACTACTACATGGGTTTTCTGTAAGTATTGAGAGTTAATATATTCTAAATCTTAATTATAATAATTAAACTTGAAAAAAAAAGTATGAACTTCCAAGTGTAAGTTACAATAAATTATGTCCTATGATTTGGTTTGTTTTTACTGCTAACTACCTCTAATTGGGGCACATTGGTTTAGGGACATTTACAATTCAAGTGAAAAATGAAAGATGTACTATTTTCATAAAGAGATTATATCTTTAGATCTCTATGAGTAAAAAGGCAGATGGAGCAAAATATTATGTCTTATTAGATATAAGATGATTTTGTTCATCAGAAAACAGATCTGAATTATTTTTGGTCATTAGGAAGACAGTAACTTACTAAAAATGATGTTAGGAAGGTCTATATAATCTTTAAGAAACATAGTACAGTTAGACCTGTAATTTCTTAATGATTATAATCTAATTCAGCTGATAATGACATAATTGCGAGATATAAAATCTGATTTTCTGATGTTCACATTTTAATCCATTTATTTAATAAAAGTTTATCAAACAGCTAATTTGAGCAGATGCAGTGAATGGCACTGGGGAAACAAAGATGCATTGAATACAGTCTTTGCCCTCATGGTACTTCCTCTTTTGATAAAACTAAATCATTAACATTTCTAACTAAAAAAAAAGAACAAAACCAGGATTTCTTAATAGAGTGCTAGGGCAACTTTTAAGCTAAGACAGTCTAGAGGAACAACAACAACAAAAATAACTTGCTAAATAGAGTAGTAATCATCATGAAAACTAAAATTACTATTTTCATAGTATATTTTTCTTTTTCTTTTTATAGGAACCTGAAAGGAGATCGAGTCATGCCAGAGGAAATAGCTCGCTACTATAAACATTATGTAAAAGTCATGGGTCTTCAGAAGAATTTCAGAGAGAATACTTACATAACCTCTGTATCAAGACTCTACAGAGATCAAGATGATAACGATAGTCAAGACAGAGATATTTCAACAAAGCATTTACAGATAGAGAAGTCAAAATTTATCAAGAGAAACTGGGAAATCAGAGGTTATCAGCAAATAGCAGATGGTTCTCATGTTCCCTTTTGCCTCTTTGCTGAGAATGTAGCTCTAGCAACTGGAACATTGGATTCTCCTGCCCACCTGGAAATTGAAGGGGAAGATTTTCCTTTTGTGTTTCATTCAATGGCTGAATTTGGAGCTGCTATAAACAAAGGAAAGTTACGTGGGAAAGTGGATCCAGTGTTAATCGTAGGCTCAGGGCTTACTGCAGCCGATGCAGTACTATGTGCTTACAACAATAATATCCCTGTGATCCATGTGTTTCGCAGACGAGTTACTGATCCAAACTTAATTTTCAAACAGCTTCCTCAAAAGCTTTATCCTGAATATCATAAAGTCTATCATATGATGTGTACTCAGTCATATTCTGCAGACTCAAATCTTTTATCTGATTATACCAGTTTTCCTGAGCACCATGTGCTTTCGTTTAAATCGGACATGAAATGCATTCTTCAAAGCATCTCTGGATTGAAGAAAATATTTAAGCTGTCTGCAGCAATAGTATTGATAGGTTCTCATCCTAATCTGTCTTTTCTGAAGGAACAGGGGTGTTACCTAGGCCATAACTCAAGCCAGCCAATCACATGTAAGGGCAATCCTGTGGAAATAGATGCATATACCTATGAATGTGTCAAAGAAGCCAACCTTTTTGCATTGGGCCCTTTGGTCGGAGACAATTTTGTTCGATTTTTAAAGGGAGGGGCATTGGGTGTTACACGCTGTTTAGCTACAAGACAGAAGAAAAAGCATTTGATTGTTGAAAGAGGAGATGGGATAGCTTAAAACAAGTTTACAAGTAATTTAAATGGACAGTTTACCATTAAAGATTCTTAATAGTGGTTTTGCAGTGTGCTGGCTTGAATTTTTGGACTTGAATGACCTGGAGGAGAGCCTCAAGCTATAGTAACTTCATGTTTTAAAGTTATCAGGATTTGGTGTCCTGATTTATATTGTAATGTATCAAAGATGTCATACCCAGACAAATAGAAACACTGCCAACGTAGTATACTTTAAGCTTTGACTTAACTAAAACATTCTTTTCTTCCAAGACTTATTTTTGGTTATTTCCTGTGTTTGATTCCAAAATACTACAGCCCAGAATCTATAAAACCACACAGTTGCTAGGATGTAAATTGTCCTTGTGAGCACCCATCATGCTGCTCAAAGGGTGGTCCAAGGCCCAACAGCACCAGCTTCATCTGTAGCTTGTTAGAAATGTAGGTGGCTGGGCCCCACGGCATACTTGCTCAATCAGAAACCAAGGGATGTGTATACTCATTAAAGGCGGAGACACACTGGTCTAAATGAAAATGGGGATGTGAGGTATGAATGCTGGGGTGGGGCAGGAGACATTGTCAACTCAGGTTTTATTTATCTTGAAATTATCAGTTTCATAAATCTAATTTATTACCAAATACGATGGTCTCAAAAACATTTTTATTCTTGAAACTTTGATACTTCATATTCTTCACTTCTAAAACTCAGCTCAATAATGCTGGTAGACACCTTGACATCCAAGAACTGGCTAAGATATTTTTCAGAGATTTATTCTTTTTTTTGCAGTACTGGGGATTGAACCCAGGGGCATTCTACCTCTGGGCTACACCCCCAGCCCTATTTTTTATTCTTTAATTTGAAACAGGGTCTAAGTTGCGGAGGGCCTCACTAAGTAGCTGAGGCTGGCCGCAAACCCGGATCCTCCAGTCTCAGCCTCCCAGTACTGGGATTACAAGCGTGAGCCACCACGCCTGGCCAGAGATTTATTCTCTACTTAAATCATCATAACATCTAATTAATCTGATTTGCAATTCAATAAATTGTAGATGGAACTACTACTCTGTGAACACTGAGTAATTTCTATCAGTCCAGCTAAGATATGGGTATGGTATGTATTTCTAAAATTTATACCATTTGGATATTGTCAGAATTATTACAGGTTAATGTGGAAAATAAGATTAAAAACTTTGTTTTCCGTTCTCAAGGTGATTATTACTTTGAGATCTCTGATAGTGTTTGTTTATTGGAGATGACATAGCAGGTAATACCATGGTTATTTATTAATCTACTGTAATTATATTTTTTGTGCTTCATGTTTATTTCCACACAAATTGCCAGAACTTTTAGTGTTTTCCTCAGCAAATTCAATATTTCAGTCTTCTTTTTTTTCGGGTACAGTTATTTCATTTGGAATGTGCTGATAGAACTTATATTTTTCTTAGAATTAAAAATGAACTAATGTGTCAGTATTTTTCTGTCCATTTTATAGCAATGTTAACATGCATAGTTTACTAGGATCATGATTCTCTTTGAATATAATTGTTTATATTTGCTTCTACCAACTGATTGCTTAGATGACTTCTTAGGTTCTTAGTAACTGTCACTTCTCATTAAGTTCAACTTGATTTTATAAACTGCAATATCACTTTAGTTCCCTATGATGGCAACTTTTTTTTCAAACTAATTTCATACCTTATTGAAATGGTCCTCTGAGTGCACTTAATTCAGTACTGTTTTGTCTGTTTTTGATCTCTGAATGAGTTGGATTGGATGTTTTTCTTAATGTCATTTCTAAATTTAAATGATAGTATTATAAACATGATTTCCAGGGTAGGATAAGACCTGTAGACATCCCCTTACATTTCAGAAGTCTGCTTTAATTCAACCAGTAACATTTTTGTGATGAGTATTCCCTAAAAAAAAAAAACTTCAGGACAGTAAAGCTTCAATAAAACCCTAAATAAGCCTGGTAGATAACTTAAGTCTCCTTGAATCCTAGCTATCCTGTGCAGCATATAATTTTTTTTTTTTGTACTGGGGATTGGACCCAAAGGCATACTACCTCCATGCTATACCCCCAGACTGTTTTTATTTCTTATTTGGAAACGGTCTCCAAACAGGTTGCTGAGATCCTAAGTTGCTGAGGCTGGCTTTGAACCTGCGATCCTCCTGTCTCAGCCTCGCAAGTACTGGGATTACAAGCATGTATAGTACAGAGAAAAGGCTTATAAAGGTTAAGCCTTTTCTCTGTACTATACTTCTGTACTTTTTAATCTTACTTCTATCCCATAATCCTAGATTTTTCCTTACTCTTCAGTATCAGCTAGCTATTAAAAGAAAGGAAAATTACTAAATACTTGATCAGTCATAGCATGATGTGAGCATCTCCTTCTTATCCCTCCAAGTCTAGCTTGATAATCAGAAACAGTCCAAATTTAATACTCATTGAAACAATGTTTATAATGGGGATTTTAAAAAAGCAGTGATAGAATAAAAGTCAGATTTAGTTACAGCTTTCAGTATTTTGCGTATGTGAACCCCACCCAAATTTACTTTTGTCAAAATCTAAGTTTCATGTTTCTAGGGCATCAAATTTTAGTTAGCAGGTTTAAAAAACTGAGAGGTATTTTAAAATAGTATGTAGTCAATATGAAGTGGTGAGAAATTCTAAATAAATCCTGCTATTAAATAAAAGTAAGTTCTGTTAAGTCCCAGAATCTAGAACATTATAGAACCCAGAGTGAAATAAAATTAGACTGAACTTAAATGTCATTTTATTTTTTTTAGTGGTACTGGGCATTGAACCCAGAGGCATTCTACCTTTGAACTATACCCCCAGCCCTATTTTATTTTTTATTTTGAAACAGGGTCTCACTAGGTTGCAGAGGGCTTAAGTTGCTGAGGCTGGTCACGAACCTGCAATTCTCCTGTCTCAGCCTCCACCACCATGCCCGCCCGGCTTAAATGTCGTTTTAAAAATCTAACTTAGAGCCGGGCGTGGTGGCGCACGTTTGTAATCCCAGTACTTTGGGAGGCGGAGACCGGAGGATCCAGGTTCGCGGCCAGCCTCAGCGCGCGCGCGCTCTCCTCTCTCTCTCTCCTCTACACAGTGAGGCCCTCCGCAACTTTGTGAGACCCGGTTTCAAATATAAAGTATAAAAAATAGGGCCGGGGGTGTAGTGCGGAGGTAGAACGCCCCTGTGTTCAATCCCCGGTACCGCAAAAAAAAAAAAAATCTAACTTAGTTATAGGACTGCTTATTGCATCCATCTTGATCATGAGATCATATAGTCTTAAAAAAAACCCATTGTATAACATTCCTAGTGGGGAAAGGACCAGGGTCCCCAAAACTAGCCTAAAGACAGTCTGCAGAAGGAAAATTAAACAAATATTCTGCTGATTTTGAATTACCCCTCCACCTGCATCTTAGGGAAGGAGTAGAGCAAAGAAAGATAAAGATAACTGATAAATCATAGAAGAAAAAATAACCTTCAAATTTAAAGTTAAAAGGATGGCTCCTGGTTCTAGTCACGATAGAGTAATGGGAACTGGACTTCACTGCAGTCAACTATAAATCTCTAAAATACATAAAAGGAATGTTTACACACAGTGGATAAGGAGTCCAGGACTTATTTATTTATTGTACTGGGGATGGAACCCAGGCGCATTCTACCTCTGAGCTATACCCCCATATTTTCTATTTTGAAACAGGGTCTTGCTAAGTTGCTGAGACTGGCCTTGAACCTGCAATTCTCCTGTCTCAGCCTCCAAGGTACTGGGATTTTAGGTGTGCACCACCATGCCTGGCTCCAGGACTGATTTTTTAAAGAGAAGAAACAAGAACTGAGCTCTGTAATCATCCTAAGGGCATTTTGCAAGCTAACAGAGGAGGAAGAATGTGTCTGGGTGGGAGAAAACATCACAGTTCAAAGATCCTCCTGGAGCAGAGTATTAGAGAGGAGGAAGCTGCACAGAGAATCTCCCTAAGTTAGCATAGTGATCTTAAGTGTGGCTCAATACTAAGTAAACTGAGTGCAGGGTGAGAGACCATGAAGCCTGGCAGCAGTTAGGTGTGAGCTAAGGGCCCAACGGAGATTCTGGAGGTGTGCAGTTCTGGAAGACATTGGAGTAGTGGCCAGCCAGTGGAGCCACACCTTATGGAACAGCCCAGGCATTCGACAGACCTCCAAAAGGCAATGCCTTGATAATAGGGTTACTGTAATTTTGCCTAAAATTAGCCTCAACAGGAGCTAGCAGATCTGCCAATAAATTAGCTACCTTCCACCACAAAACTCTTCACTCTTCAGAGGAAGATGGAATCCAGACTCTTACAACACAGCACCCATAATGTCTGACATAGAGTAGAATCATTAGTACAGATAAGAAAATGTGACTCACAACCAGGAGGGAAAAAAAGACTAAGAAAAAGTTAATATATGTTCAAAAAAGACTGATAATTACTAAACAAATGTTATCTAAAAAATTTTTAAATGAAACATTCTACAGCTAAAGTGAAAGAACTACTGAATGAATTTAAAATAGGACAGACACTGCAAGGAGACAGTGCACGTTAACCATAGGATAGATTAGTAAAAACTCAAAGCACAGAGAGGTAAAAGGACTAAAAAACCACTAGCAGACATAATGACACATGGGATATCAGCTGGTCTAACATAATAGAAAAACATTTGGAGAACTAAAAATGCGCAAAATTTTTGAAATTTCATTGAAGAAAATAAAAAGCAACCCACAGATCCAAGAAGCTCACTGCAAACAAGATAAACTCAAAGGAAACCACATCTATGCATATTATCAAATTGCTAAAAAAAAAAAAGTCAATTTTAAAAGCTGTCAGAGGAAAAAAGGATCCCTAACAAGGAAACAATGATAAGAATGAACAAATGACCAGAAAATTTCAATCAAGAAGACAATCCAACTCATACTAAAATTCTACCTCCAGGGAAAATATCCTTCCAAAGGTAAAATGACATTTTGGGGTATGTGAAAGTTTAGAAAATTTGATAATAGGATGCCTACACTACAAGAAATGTTAAAGGAAGTTCTTCACATTGAAGGTATGTTATACCTCATGAAACACAGTAAGAGAGTGCCATAAGTGGTAAATAAAATTTAACATTTTTCTTGTTCTTTATATTATTTAAAATCTAATTATTAAAGGCAAATATTTAACTAAAAACAGTTTAAAACAAATTTAAAAATTGTGAGACTTAGAACATGTAGAAGTAAAATACCTGATAATTATAGCATAAATAATAGAAAAGTAACTGGAAGTATGCATGAAATGACAGTTTAAGGTACCCTGGAGTAAGTAGAGAATGCATATCTGTATAGCAACCACTAAAAAAAAGATCACTAAAAAGCCAATAGAGGAGATGGAATACTAAAACATAATCCAAAAGACAGTGGGAAATAACAAAAGAAACAGTCCAATGGGACAAAGAAAACAAGCATGACAATTGACTCTTAACCCAGACATATAAATAATTACATTATATATAAGTGGATTAAGCATCACTAATTTTTTTTTTTTGCGGTACCAGGGATTGAACCCAGGGGCATTCTACCTCCGAGCTCCACCCCCAGCCCTATTTTTTATTCTTTATTTTGAAACAGGGTCTCACTAAGTTGCGGAGGGCCTCACTAAGCTGAAGCTGGCCACAAACCTGCAATCCTCCTATCTCGGCCTCCCAAGTACTGGGATTATAAGCGTGCGCCACCACTCCCGGCTAGCATTACTAATTTTAAAAGTAAAGATCAGACTGAAGAAAGGTTCAACAACATGAACCTTTAAACCTTACAAGAGACTGGTAACTAAAAGAAACCAATAGTTAATAAGTAAAAGGATGGAAAAAGACAAAACATTCAAACAATAATAAAGGAGACTTCAAGACAAGTATTACTAGAGACATAAAAATAGCAACATATAGAAATATTACATCTTTTGATAGGAAAATGGAAATTCTTCCATATGTCAATGAAGAAACAAGGAAATTAGGACATATTTTGTAGTGAGTAACAACATAAACATCCAAATTTGTCACATATAGCTAAAGCAGTACACAGGGTAAAGTTTATAGTTCTAAATACTGAAAATTAGAAGGCAAGTTTAAAATCAATTCAGAAGCTAGAAAAATCAGAGCAAATTAAACCCATAGTAGAAGGAAGGAAATGATATCAATGAAATAAAGGAAACCACTGAAATGTTCTTGAAAAAAATACAATCAGCCGGGCATGGTGGCGCACGCTTGTAATCCCAGTACTTTGGGAGGCGGAGACTGGAGGATCCAGGTTCGCGGCCAGCCTCAGCTCTGTCTCTCTCTCTCTTCCTGTCTCTCCCTCTCTCTCTCTCTACTTAGTGAGGCCCTCTGCAACTTCGTGAGACCCGGTTTCATAATAAAGTATAAAAAATAGGGCCGGGGGTGTAGCCCGGAGGTAGAATGCCCTGGGTTCAATCCCCGGTACCGCAAAAAAAAAAAAAA
>PVJS01033603.1:0-22073 GCA_004027185.1 Glis glis
CTCCTCCTCCTCCTCCTCCTCCTCCTCCTCCTCCTCCTCCTCTTCTTCTTCTTCTTCTTCTTCCTCTTCTCTCTTCTCTCTTCTCTCTTCTCTCTTCTTTCTTCTTCTTCTTCCTGCTAGAAATTGAAACCCAGGGGCATTCTACCTCCAAGCTATACTCATAACCCTATTTAAAAAAAAAAAAAGAGTTTTGCCAAGTTGCCAGGGCTGTCCTCAAACCTGCGATCCTCCTGTCTCAGTCTCCCAAGTACTGGGATTATAGGCATGGGCCACCACACCCAGTTGTCCTTGATTCTTAATAATCCAGGTGACACCCCCTCAGCTGTGGAAGCAGCTTCCAGGAAGGAGAAAGCTCAGTCTACCCACCCCAGGCCAGCGTTCAAGTCTGCTGGGTTATTGCCATTAGGATATTGAAAGCCATGTTCTAACCATGTTGCTGGCATCCTTGAGTTCGCTCACGGCTTTCAAGGCCTTCGTAACCAGGTTCCAGAGCCCTGCCCACCCAAGGGGCCTGCCTCCTTTATCCCCCGTGGCCCTGGGGACTTAAACTGGTTTGTGATGTCAGGGTGGGACCTGGTGGTCTCCGAGGGGCCTACTTGACATCTAGGGCCTCTGTATTCCTTGGCCCCTCTCCAGTCTCCATCCCAGGGTGAATCAGCATTTTGCACCTGTGTATTCTGCCCTGTCTCAGGGAACCCCGAGGGGCCAGCACTGTCCCCGGGTGCTCAGCTGAGGGATGCATCTCTTCAGGTGGATGGAGGACACCCACTAGGGTCAGGTGTGAGTGCAGTCAAGCTGGCTGCCAGAGGCCCGCTGCTGCGGGAGCCCGGGGCGTGGAGCCTGGCCACCCTGTTTCCAGGATGACCTCCCTGAGTGACAGGGACGGTGTTGGCCTCTGTCTTGGATTCTGGCCACACAGTCACAGTGGCTCAGAGGTGTCCATCGCAGGTCCCCCTAGTCCCACAGGACAGACACTAGCCCCTGCCCAATGTGCACATGGTGCTTTCGGGAGCCGTGGACCTTCATGGCAAAGGAGAGTGATACCCCATGGCTGTCCAGGCCAGCAGGAAAGGCCCGGTGCTGGCCTTGTGCTGGGGTGCCAGCTCCGGTTGTCCCCAGCACCCTGTGAGAGGCACGGCTCATTGGCAGGGTGTCTCGGCTCCTCCCCTTCCCAGGAAGTCCAGGCTCCCCCGAGACTGCTGCCCACACATGTGGCACCTTCTCTGGAGCTCTGTCACAACTCTGTCTCCAAAATTGGAAGGGTGGACCCAGGACTGCCCGGAAGTTCTGGGAAGGAGGGATGAAGCTGTCATCACAGCAAATGCATTTAAATAACGGCCAGGGGAGAGTAAGGTCCCGGAGGACAGGGCGATACAGTGCAGGCCTGGCCCCTGGAGTCAGGTAGGGCAGCTAGAGATGTGGACTTTGGGCTTGTTTTAGCCCTAGTCTCTACTGCCTGATAAGAGACGCCTTGAGGGCCCCTGGGTCACTGCAGTACACCACACCCTGAATAGATCTGACCCGGCGACACCCCAGGTAGAACTGAGGGGACCAGGACTAGGAGGCTTCGCCTTCTCTAACCATGTTGCCATGGAATCTTCCGGCTGGAGATGACGTCAGAGTTTCTGTCCTCAATCCTCAGCCTCCAGGCAGGTGGCTCTGCCACCAACCACCCTACCCCAAGGATTGCTAGCTGGTGGATTCTTTCCGGAAGGAGCTCCTGGGCTGGGGTGTGGTAGAGCGCTCACCTAGCATGCAGGAGGCCCTGGGCTCCATCCCCAGCACCACAGAAAGAAAGAACCCCACTCTCTCAACCCTGCAGCTCTCAATTTGTTTCTCTTATAAAATAAAAAATTAAAAAGCCTAACCTCTTGACAGGAGGGGCCAGCCTTTCCCCATCACTCTTACAAAATGCCTTTTTGCACTTAAATGTCCTTAGAGGTCATATAGCTCGGCTCACTGGATCACTGACCTGGCTGGCTTTCAACAGGCCTTGCTCCCAGCCCGACATCCTGGGCCACCTGTGCACTGGCAGCCACATGGTACCAAGCTGGTCTAGCCCAGGGAGCTCACTAGGGGACCTTCCATGCTGCCCTGGGCTCAGAGCAGGAGGGGAGGGTCATCCCTGGTTTTCTGAACTGCCAAAAAAATGGGCCATAATGGAGCTACCTCTGGGCAGCCACCTCGGCTGGGAGGTACCACTTCTGCCATCACTAGATGGGTAGCACCAGGACAGGGTGTCCCAGGAGCCAGGCGTCATGGCTCCTGCCTCACGAGGCCTCACAGGCTCCCTCCTTCTGAGCCTACGAGGCCTGTGACAGGGCCGGTTCTGCAGAACGGAGCCTGGAGGCTACAGCCTCTGTGGTGTCCCCTGCCTCTGCGATGGAGGCCCGGAGCGCTGAGGCTCCCTGTGGACAGAGCCCGCTACTAACACCTCCCTTCAAATAACCCCCCCCCCCGGCCTCCTCGCCACCATGGAGAATGCTACCCAGACTCCACCGCACGCTGCTCATCCCTGCCAATCTCTGCTCCTTAACTCTTCTCTTCTAAATTGTAAGTAATCCGCTCTCGTCCAAGCAATAACACGTGCATTTAAACAATAAACCCACCACAGGCCCAGCCCGATGCCGTACGCCTCCTCAGAGGTTAGTGTCCATCTGGACAGACGCATGGGCCTCCGGCTGTCTTCTAACCCACACGCCTCCTGTCTGCTGAGCCTTGCTGCCTGTGTGTGGGGTGTGTGCGTGTGCGTGTGTGGGGAGGGTTGGTGTGCAGTTTGTGCATTTTTGTGCCACTAACTCTTGCATGGCTGTGCTCTCTGGACCTGTCCCCCGGCTCCTCGTAAAGGATATCAAGGGGGCTGATGACCAGTGCGGAGCCACAGCTCTGTGTTTACTGTCCCCTTCGAAGGGAACAGCACTGCCTGCTTCCGTGTGCTGTGTTCCTGGGCGGGTCAGTTCTAGATGCTCCTATCTGGAGTCCAGTGTCAAATCCCCCGGGATACTGGTGCTGAGGGTGTGAAGGTGGCCAGAAAGAGTCCCAGGACTGGGGAGCTCATTCAGCCTCCGAGGCCAAGGAGAGGGTCAGAGAGAGAGAGCAGTCGGCCCCCCGGGGGCGTCAGGGTTTAGCTCACCATGCACCTGCAGGCTGCAAGCTCCTGTCCTCCATCTCTGTGGCCTCCTCTAGAGCCTCGGGTTCGAATCGCTGGCCTCTCTGCTGGCCTTATGGAAAGCAACGTTAGAAGCAGGTCCCTGCAGGGTGGAGAGGGTCACCCCAAGATGGAGCAGGGTGTGGGGGGAGCAGCTCTACTGCTGGATTCCAGCATTTGCACCTCTGGCACCTGGTCCATTTGTAAAGTTTCACCTGAGCCTCTGGAAACAGGAGGAAGGAGGTCCCATCAGGGTTCTGGGGGAAAGGTGCAGGTGCCTGTATTGTAGGCAGGTGGCGCTGGTGAGGCATAGGCACTGAACTCAAAGACCCTTGCAGTCAGCCATGCTGGGCCCCTGAGGGGAGGGAGAAGGCACAGTTTAGGGGTGAGATGTGGTACGACTGCCCATGAAGGGTCCCTTTCGAGGCCCTGCTGCGCTCTAAGACACTGAATCCCAAGTGGTTCAGAACCAGCGGCCCACTTTGACTAATGGGAGGAGCCAAAGCCAGGCCCGGGACTTCCAGGGGGCTGCCCGCTGCTAGGCCCAGGCCCCAGGACATTGGCACGGTGAGGGGAAGTCAGTAGTCCCGGCCTGGGGTGTGGTGCTCCTGGAGATCAACACTAATCATGGCGCTGTGCTTCATAGTGAAGGAGAAGCCGCAATACAGCAAAACCCCGGTGGTGATGGTGGACGAGATCATGAGCTCCAGCCCGCCCAAGTTCAGCTTCCCCGAGGCGGGCCTGCGCATCATGATCACCAACAAGTTTGGGCCCAGGACCCGACTACGGATGGCCAGCAGGATCATAATTAACGAGGTAAGTTCACCTAAAGGCTGAGTGGCCTTGGATGGTTCTGGGTTAGGACTCTTCCTGGTGTTTTTCCTGCCACACCTGTTTAAGGAAGCAAGTCCTGGGGTCTCCGGAAGCCGGATCACCCACGGATAGCCAATTACCCTGCAGGAAGAGCATTAAAGCAGTGATTGAATACCAGGCCTGAGAGATGGCACTGGGTATTTTGTGAAGCACTAGAATAGGACAGCCTATTCTAGTGCAGTCAGTGGTATGGATTGTTTTTTTTAAATGTCATTTAGGCCAGACATGGTGGCACACGCTTATAATCCCAGTACTTGGGAGGCTGAGACAGGAGGATCGCAGGTTCGCCATCAGCCTCAGCTACTTAGTGAGGCCCTCCACAATTTAGTGAGACTCTGTTTCAAAATAAAGAATAAAAAATAAGGCTGGGAGTGTAACTTGGAGGTAGAATGCCCCTGGGTTCAATCCCCGGTACCGCCAAAAAATAAAAATAAATAAATAAATAAAAACAAATAAATAAAATGTTATTTAGGCCAGGTGTGGTGGCGCGCACGCTTGTGATCCCAGTAGCTGGAAGGCTGAGACAGGATGATCGCAGGTTTGAGGCCAGTCTCAACAACTTACCAAGACCCTCAGCAACTTAGTGAGACCCTGTTTCAAAACAAAAAAAAAAAAATTAAAAGGGTTGGAGGTATATCTTGGAGGTAGAATGCCACTGGGTTTAATCCCAGTACCAAAAAAAAAGTTACTTAGAGAGAAAAGAAAAAAAAAAAAGATGAGTATACACCCTTCTCTATGGACAGAGCAACCCTGAAAGGAAACTCAAGACACTGCTGAGTGGCGATCACCTCTGAGGACTTGTTTGTCGCTCTGTGCACCTGATTTTTGTGCTGAGTATCTCTTCTCATTTGAAAAAAATCTTTTTTGAGTATTATTTAACCGGTATTTCAACAATAACAGGTATATTGCTTATCAACTTTTCCAGTCTTTGCTTTCTATGTGCATATTGGAATTTTATTTATTTATTTATTTATTTATTTATTTATTTGTTTGGTACTGGGGATTGAACCCAGGTGCATTCTACCTCTGAGATACACCCCCAGCCTTTTTTATTTTGAAACAGGTCTCACTAAGTGGCTGAGCCTCGAACCTGCGATCCTCCTATTTCAGCCTCCCAAGTACTGGGATTATAGGCATGTGCCACCACGCCCGGCTGCATGTTGGAATTTGAAGTTCTCATTCAGAAGCAGTGGCCAAGGGGCTATAAACTGATCATTTGCAGTCTGTATGCCAGTTATATGCAGAAACAAGATTTCCCAGGGATTAAAGGTGCTATGCTTTGAACATTTTTGCTTGGGTATAATATGTAATGTGCCCTCTTTGTGAAAAGTATATTCAGAGAGGGGAACACCTTGCCAGCTTTGAATCATTTTGGTCAAAATCAGTAAAATTTGTATCAATGAAATATTATCAAATCCTGTCCATTTTTCATAAGCATGAGAATTGTACCCACTGGGTGTTGAGGGTGTGGGTGTGTTAATTCTTAAGAACTTGGGGATTTGGGTTAAGACATATGTAGCCATGGAAGTCATAGGTTTTGATGAGCTGGTAAATGCTGGTTATCCTACTTCAAATGTGTGAAGCTGCTGGGAAATGTTTCTTTCCCCATGTTGGGATCGGCCGGCCATGGAAGGCAGCACAGGGACCCAGGACACTGGACTCGGGAGGAAGGAGCCCTGAGTTTTAATCTCACATCAGCCACTAACACGCTTCATCACCCTGAGTCTCAGTTTCCCTGTCTGAGGCTGACGGGTGGGATGCTTCCAGTTCTGAGAATCCCAGTGAGGCACACAGGAAAGCTCTGCTCGGAGCTTAAGCAGCGACTTTAGGGACATTCATAGTGGCAGGGGAGTAGGAGAGATTCACACCCACGGAAGGCCCCATTTCAAAGGTGTCTGTTAAGACACTTGGCTCATTTCTTCTTCAGTCATTTTAATTCCAGAGTGTTAAAGAGAAGTGTGCAAAGCCAAGATTATTCCGTGGCAGACATGCCTACGAGCAGGAGATTCTCATTTCTACATCATCAGAGAGAGCGGAGGGGTGCAGAGGGGTGTCCCGGGGGTACAGGGAAGGAGGGCTTTTCCAAGGATACACCTGATCTCACTCTACTGTCCTCCCAAAGCCTCTGAGGTGAGTTACCACGGCCCCTCCCATCAGTCACCACACCCCCATCCCCACAGCTCTGCAAGTGCTGATCCCCTCCAGCCAGCATAGTGAGCTGCGATTCACTGGGAGATTTTATCTGCGTTCGCTAGTTTATCTGTCAGAGAGGGAAATCATTGGCCCAAGGTCACACAACTAATAAGGGCAGAGATTCCAGCCCAATATGTGTCTAGACTATAATCCCAGTACTTGGGAGGCTGAGAGGAGGATCCAGGTTCGAGGCCAGCCTCAGCTACTTAGTGAGGCCCTCCGGAACTTAGTGAGACCCTGTTTCAAAACTAAAGAATAAAAAATAGGGCTGGGGGTGTGGCTCAGAGGTAGAATGCCCCTGGGTTCAATCCCCAGTACCAAAAAAAAAAAAAAAAAAAGACTGGCCTTCCATTTAACCTCTCATGAGAAGCAAGTATTATGCCTGCATGTCCAGGCCTACATCTCGGACATCTTTGCTCTTTTCGGCATGCTAAGTGTTGTGGACTCTTTATAGAAAAAAATTTTTTAAATTTCTACCCCCCGCCCGAAACCAACATGAAGGCAGAGAAATGCTCACTTCCTCTTTTAGATCAGTAACATGCCTCTTTTTTAAGTGATAGTAGCCTCTCTCCACCCCGAGAACCGCGAGGGTAGGTTCTGGGCACACAGTTACCACCTGGGGGCCTGTCTACTGTCCCTCGATCGCCTGCTGGAATAGCTGGGAGGGACTTATATGGACATGGTGTGATGATCATGACCCACAAGACCTCAAGCTGACCCATAAATATTCTACTGGGAACCATATAAAGGTGGGCTAAGCAGAGGCATATAGCTTCTCGGGAACATCGAAGCCTGGTTTCTAGAAAGGTGCCTTTGTGCCTGGAGACCCCCACTAGTGGCGCAGAGGACCAACTGGGCGTGGGTGGACGTAGCCACGAGTTGGGGGAGGGTAGGAGTGGGTCTTGAACGTTCCCCTTGGAGAACACACTCCTCACACCTGGAGACTAGGAGAGGCGACTGGGTGGCCTGCAGCACAGTGAGGCGCTCAGTGACATCAGTCATGGGGAGATGCACACGAGAGCCATAGTGCATCCTGGCGCACGCCACCGGAGCGGCAAAAGTGGAAAGGACCGACAAGCTGGGCAGAGTGGCACACGCCTGCAATCCCAGTACTTGGGAGGCTGAGACAGGAGGACGGCAGGTTCGAGGACAGCCTCGGCAACATAGCAAGACTCTCAGCAACCTAGCAAGAACCTGATTCAAAACAAAAAAATAAAAAGGGCTGGCGGTGTAGCTCGGATAGGTAGAATGTCCCTGGGTTCAATCTCCAGTACCAAAAAAAAAAAAGACTGCTGACACCCAGTGCTGACAGGGTTGAAAGCCCCAGGGTGTCGTTCTAGAAGCCTGTAAGAGCTGGGTGCCCGCGAGGGGCGAAGCAAGGGTGTGATCCTGTGTCATCCACCTTGGTGTCTGTCTTGCCCCCCGTCCACACAGCGGCAGAGACTGATCAACGCGGCCAACGGTGTGAGCAGCAAGCCGCTTCAGAACGGGAGGCACGAGAACATTGAGAACGGCAACGTGCCTGTGGAGAACCCCGGGGACCCTCCGCAGGATCAGGAGCAGCCGCCGCCGCCCCCACCGCCCCCAGAGCCGGAGCCGGTGGAGACGGTCTTTCTGTCCCCCTTCTCCATGCCCGGTGAGTGCGGTGGGTGCTGTGAGCACCATGGGGCCCAGGTTCAGGTCTGCAGCACAGAGGCCTGGACCCCCGAGGGCGATGGGCGGCTGGTGCAAAGGTCACCGGCATGACATTAGGTCACCAGGAGGTTTCCATAGACACATCAGGATTAGGGATCAAAGCTGCACTGGAGGTAAGTGGGCACTGCGGGGGGTGTCTGAGCTCGAGGGCTGGACCGCAGGCCAGCTGGTGGCCCCAGGAAGCACCTGCCACCCCTGGTGACCGCGCTTAAATGTCCAGGGCAACTGGTCTTTCCCTCACAATAAGGAATCGTGACACCGGCGTTATTTTTAGGGACATTCTCAGACTCTCTTAACCCTGCACCTCGTGGGCAGGTCACGTCCCCCAGGCATTGCTTAGTCATTGGGACCGGAGACTCTAAGGCGACAATTGAGCTCCATGCTGTTAGACCTGCCACGTTTGAATACATCTCCCCATAAATAAATCAGATCAGACCAGGACTCTGCCCCAAGCCCTCCAGAATCCTCCCTACTCCTTGGAGTCTATCAGCTGCTGCTCCTTGCCAAGCTCGCCTCCTGGTCCCCATCCTGCACCCTCTGCTCAGCTGACCTGCCTCCTTGCTGCCGTGCTGGGACACACCGGGGGTGCTGCTGCCTCAGGTCCTTTGCACTGCACTTTATATGGTACTCTGCACTTTCCTCAGTTAGCTCCATGGACGCCC
Organism: Glis glis; assembly: GCA_004027185.1. Classification (NCBI taxonomy): domain Eukaryota; kingdom Metazoa; phylum Chordata; class Mammalia; order Rodentia; family Gliridae; genus Glis; species Glis glis. The sequence goes on from PVJS01033603.1 coordinate 8,572, forward strand.
CTCACCTTCAAGGCTCTGCTTAAATGCCACCACTGTACTGTGGCCATCCCGGACCACCTTACTCAAAATACTTTATGGCCAGGCATGGTAGCACATGACTATAATCCCAATACTTGGGAGGCTGAGATAGGAGGATCATAGGTTCAAGGCCAGCCTCAACAACTTAGCAAGACCCCCACTAATTTAATGAGACCCTGTTTCAAAATAAAATATAAAAGGGGCTGGGGGTGTAGCTCGGAGGTAGAATACCCCTGGGTTCAATCCCCAGTACCACAACAAAAAACAAAACCAACAAAAAACTTCATATTTTCCTTGTGCCCCCCCCCACTAACATGTTAGCTTCACAGAGAAGGCATCTTTGTCTATTCCGTTGACTGCCATGTCCCCCACACCAGTCCTGCACACAGTAGGAATGAATGAATGAACTCAGGATTTCATGTGCAGGAGGATCCAGGGACCCACCCACCTGCCTTTACTTCACCCAAACCTCTGTGAGGTCCTCTGCAGCCCTAGAAGGGGAAGAGGTCCGGGGTCTCTGGATGGATCACTTCCCGGGGTGGTGGACGTAGAACATGGCCATCTTGCCAGGGGTGGGCCCCATGGTTCTGGGGCTCCCAATTCCAAGTTCTCTGCCCCATGAGTCCTCCAGGAAGCACGGCCCTACTGGGGGCAGGCCTTCCTTCTTCCTCAAGCCTGAGGCTCCAGGACATTCCCCTGGGCCTGGCTCCTGACCCTGACAGAGCCAAGCACAGCAGCCTCCTGGGGTGCTGTCTCCGCCCTCCGAAACTGTTTCCTGGGTTGCCCTTGGAAACCACAAGCCATTTCCTCTTCCTCTCCCTCCCGTGTGCAGGGACTGGGTCAGGTGTCTGCTGCTGGTTCAGGTGTGTACAGCGGCCCAGGGAGACAGAGACCAGTGCAGGCGAAGGCTTACAGGAAACGACAGCCCCTCAGTGGGACTCTGTGCCCAGAGAAATTCCAGTATCCAGCTCTAGGGTCTCCTCCCACCCTCCTATGCAGTTCTTCTTTTATTCTGGCTTCACAGTGGCCTGAGGCCACTGGGTGGCTCTCAACTGCTCCTTATAGGTGGATGGAACTGGTGTTCTCCTGAGATGGGCCCGCAGAAGGACTCTGAGGACCAGGGAAGGAATTCTAGGGACCAGGGTCCAGGGAAAAGGGAAGAAGGCATCCCCTGGGTCAGCTGGGAATCAGCATAGCATCAAGGGGTCAAGGAATAGACCCAGCCAGATGGGTATTAGCTCCTCTGTGTTGTTGGGGACAGGCTGGGGACAGCTCTGGCGTCCAGAAGTCCTGAGTTGGAATCTCAGTTTTATCACCAGCATATGATCCTGGGCCAGCTGCTTCCTCTCCCTGAACTTCTGATCCTCATCTTCAATATGGGGGCGATGGCATGTAACTTCTGGGGTTGATCTAAATAGTAGACACAGTGATGTAGCTGAGGTCTCTGTGCACCGTCTGACACATAGTAGGTTCTCTACAGTGTGCCTTAGCTTCTTGTGATCTCTACAGTGTGTCCAGCTTCTTATGATCTCCCCTGTTTAGATCACCAGCAATGTTCTAGAAAGGTCACAGGTGCAAGACTCCCTGGGAGGCTAGGACTGTCAATCATTCCGAGGGTCTAGGAGAGGGAAGTACAGGTACTGAGAACCTGTTATGTGTCAAGCACTGGGCTTCGGACACTGCAGACACAATGATTCTCTTAGTAAATATGCGGGTGCCAGGTTCTATTCTGGGCTTCGGGGATCTGGTGGGAGTGGGGTGAGCCATGGTCTCTGCCCTCTAGGAGGTTCCAGGCAACTACATGATGTGCTTTATGTCTCGTCTCCTGCCCTTACTGTGCAGCCGACAGGTGGAGGAGGGGAGGCCACAGCCTTCTCTCTGCCCACCCGGACCAGTAGGAATGCCGGGCAGAGGCAGGGCTCCAGGCAGCTCTCTGGCTAGGGACCACCTGGTCTGATGCTGAGTTGCTGAGAATCGGGCCTCCCAGGGAAGAGGAAGAGGAGGACTTTATCTCCCAGGGAAACCATGGTCTGCAGCCCTGGCTCTGCCGGTGACCCTGAGCCCAGCCTGGCTGGGGACAGCTCCTGGTGCATGTCGTTTGTGGTTGGCATATAGTCTGGGGCGTCCTGCAAGTAGCAGAGGCCACACCCTGGCCTTTGACAGGCCCTTTCCCCCTGCCCCACAGGATAAGGAAACCCCATTGTGCTTACCAGGACGTTGGCCTTCCTGACCCCTATTATTTCAGGGCCAACATCTACTGGGGACCTGCCCATTCCAGGCACTAAGCTAAACAGAGTTCTTTCAGAGCTCGGCTTGAGTCCGCTTGGGTGGCCGTAACAGACACCGTAGACCAGGTGTCTTAAGCAGCAGCAATGTGTTTTCCCATAGCTCTGGAGGCCGGGAGTCCAAGGCCAGGGACGCAGCGTGGTCGGGCTGTGGTGAGGGCTCCCTCCTGGCTGCAGATGGCCACCGTCTCACCGTGTGCTCACAGGGCCTCGCCTTGGTGTGCACACAAGGAGAGAGCGGGCTAGGCCTCCCTTCCTTCACCCTCACGACCTTGTTTAGCCTTAATCTCCTGAAAGCCTCGTCTCCAAATACAGTCCCATTCGGGGTTAGAGCTTCAACCTATGAATTAAAGTGGTAGGGGACACAAGCAGGATCTTTTGGGGTGTCTGTGTGCCCTGTTCTTGGAGTTTCACGTGTCTTCCTTCATTTAAGCCTCAGCATAACAAGCAGTGGGATGTTTATTAACTCCACTTTATAAAGAAAGAAAGGAAGCACAGAGAGGTTACGTGACTTACCCATGGTCACCCAGCGATTAAATGGAGACCCGGGTTTTCACCTGAGCAGCTCACACTAACTACTGTGCTGCCCTGCCTCTTAGTCCTGTGTATTTCCATTTGATCCTCACAGCTGCCTTTTGAGGGAGGAGTATTATTATTCCCATTTTACAGAAAGGGAAACTGAGGCTCGGGGAAGCTAAGAGACTTCCCAAGCTGTGTGGTCACTACACGGGAAGCCATTCTTCCATTCTGTGCTTCCCAAACTGTGAGCCCTGTCAAGGGCTGGTCTCATGGGGAGCAGAGTCCCAGACCACGGGCCCAGGGCTGTCACATAGCAGGCAAAGGGCCAAGCTGTACCCTCAGCCTGTGATTCGATTCAGCTCATATCAGTGGAGAAACCGAGGGATAAATGTGAGTTTCACAAAAAGCCAGGCCCACAGAGGTTCTTGGGACAGTGGCAGGAGGTCAAGTGGGTTGAGCACCTCCTCCGGGCCAGGCAGGGCGCTTTCCATGCGTGAAGTTCTCCAGTCCTCGCGCCGACCCCGAGGAGGGAGGTGTCATTGTTGTTCCCATGTCATAGACGAGTTGCCCGATGTCACAAGAAGAAGCGGCAGCACTGGGATTTGCGCACTGGGGTTCTGACCCCAGACGTGCTTAGGGGACAACGCTGTGCCCAACCAGTGGGTCAGTGGGTCCTTTGGGCTCTCCTTCCGTGGGAGCCGTAGGAAAGCTGGCTTCCTCTATCCAGGGTGCCAGCGTCTTCCAGCTTGTGCACGGGGTGCCGGGTAACTTGGGTCTGTGTTGCATGAACTGCGGTGAAAGGAGTTGGATTCAGAGCCTCTGGGGATCTCACACACTGTCTCCAGTTCTTAACAGAGAGGCCTTCTTTCCCAGCCTTCTAGAACAGGCGGCTTGTATCAGCTCTGCTCTCTGGTGAAGCAGAGAAGAGCACAAAGGGGTTTTTTTGTTTTGTTTTGTTTTTGTGGGGGTTTATTTTGGCACTGGGGATTGAACCCAGAGGCATTCTACCTCCGAGCTACCCCCCCAGCCCTATTTTTTATTGTTTATTTTGAAACAGGGTCTCACTGAGTTGCAGAGGGCCTCACTAAGTAGCTGAGGCTGGCCGCGAACCCAGATCCTCCTATCTCAGCCTCCCGTGTACTGGGATTACAGGCGTGCGCCACCACGCCCGGCACAAAGGGGTTTTTAAGTATTCAGAGTAAGAGAGGAGTCAAAGGCAGAATGAAGAGTAGGGCTGAGGCCACGTAGTGGACAACTAGGGAAACCCACACTCACGCTCAGATCCTGCACTTTCCCCAGGTGTCTACTGGGTAACACCACTAAGCCGCCTCCTGGATGGTACTAAAAGAATCCAGAATAGGCAGCTAGAAAACTCTTCTTTTCGCTTCTCCCTCAGGTCTAGATAGCCCTTGAGAGCCACGCTGGTTGGGAGGAGAGGGGTCTTCTTGGCCCTTCTAAATCCAGTACACTCTGGAACTTCAGGAACTGAACTCTGCCAACGCCACCCACCTGCTCTCTCCTTCTTAGCTGGGGAAACCAGAGAGACACTGCAGATGCCCTGGGCTGATTTACATGTGCTGTTCCACTCACAGTCCGTGTGGCCAGCCCCCCACAGACACACAGCACTTTTTCTTTTTTGTTTTTTTTTTTTGCGGTACTGGGGATTGAACCCAGGAGCATTCTACCTCTGGGCTACACCCCCAGCCCTGTTTTTATTCTTTATTTTGAAACCGGGTCTCACTAAGTTGCAGAGGGCCTCACTAAGTAGCTGAGGATGACCGCGAACCCGGATCCTCCTGTCTCAGCCTCCCAGGTACTGGGATTACAAGCGTGCGCCACCACGCCTGGTGACACACAGCACTTTATGGCAGAAATGATCTCGTGCTTGTCTTGGTTATGGGATCTGACAGAAAAATGGCACCGTGGGTAGCCTGCCTCAGCAGTCAAGGTCAGGATTTCAAAGAAGCACTCCCGTCCATCGCTCAGCAAGCGCACCACTGAGGTGTCAGTTTACATACCGACTAGACCAAATGCTGGCTGAGCATTTTTATTTTTTTAATATCATAGCTTTATTGAGAGATAGTTCACTTACAATAATGCTCATACCTTGAAAATATATAATTCACTGGCTTTTGGAATATTCACAAAGTTGTACAACTACCACCACAATCAATCTTAGGGCATTTTTTATCATCCCTGATGAAACCCCATTAGATTCTCCCTTCATCCCCCCCTCTCAGCCACTGGCAAATACTAATCTACTTCCATCTCTTTGGAATTATCTATTCTGAATATTTCTTTCTTTCTTCTTCTTTTTTTGGGGGGCGGGGGTAGTACTGGGGGTTGAATCCAGGAGCATTCTGCCTCTGAGCTACACCCCCAGCCCTATTTTATTTTTTATTTTGAACCAATGTCTCACTAAGTTGCTGAGGCTGGCCTCAAACCTGCGATCCTCCTGTCTCAGCCTCCCAAGCCCTGGGATTACAGGTGTGGGCCACCTCGCCCCACCGCATATTTCATATAAATGAAATTGTACAGTCTGTGGCCTCTTGTGACTGGCTTTTTTGGCCTAGCATGGTGTTTTCAAGTGTACCCACATCACAGCAAGTACTGTACTTTTTTCCTCTGATCGCTGAATGACTACTCGGTTGCGTTGACGATACCTCATTTGATCCATCCGGCAGCGGGTAGACATTTGGCTTCTTTCCACGCTTTGGCTCTGAGTAGTTTTTAAAAAGCCAACAGTGCATCGTAGAGAGGGGGTTCGATATTTTTTATCTCAATGAAAGCAATATTTCTCCAAGTTCCCTGTGGTTAGCAGCCGACAGTCTCTGAATATTAATGCTAATAGGAATCTTGGGAACTTCTGGACTGGCCTCGTTATATTCCAAAGTGGGAAACTGAGTCTCACAGGAGGGGCAGTCTCCACCAAGACCCAGGCCTGCAGGCCACCTGTCCTGAACATCAGCTCTTTGAGGCTGCTCTGGCCAGGCCAGCGGGGCACCTGCTAGGCCCGACCATGCGCCAGGGTCACGAAGCCTCTGTCTTCAATGCTGGCAACAGAAGCCACACGAGCTCCCTCAGGCTAAAAGGGCGACTGTTAAAAATAAGTCTCCAAGGTGAGCTCACTGCTGTCGCCATGCCCGACACCCCCACGTTCATAGTCATGCAGCCAGGGTGGCCCCACCTCACCCCAGTTCTGCTTTTCAAAGTAGGGACCTTCTTTGAATCCAGAAGTGTTGCTTTTAGCTCTCTCTGCAGCCTCTGCAAACACCCCGGATGAAGGTGGCAAAGGGGCCACCGAGGGTCCCTTCACACATCAGCTTCCAACGAGTGGAGGCGAAGTCGAAGAAAAGCAATAAAGCCATCTTAACTGAGACCCCAGTGCCGAGCGCAGGGCCAGGAAGGACCCGTGCTTAGCACCTCGTATGCCGCAGACAGCCCGCTGGGTGGCTGGTGGCTTCCCGTCTCCTAGAGGAGGAAACCGGGGCTCAGGAAGCCCCACGCAGGTGAGTAGGTGCCATGGTCTGGGCTGGCGCCCAGGTCTGCCGCACCCCAAGGTGCTGCCCGTTTACTGGCTCCTCTCTTGAATGTGGGCAGGAGGTCCCGGGCCTGAGCTGGACCACACACGCATGTTGGAATGTGAGGGGCAAGAGGAAGGAAGGCGGGAGAAGGCCCGCTGCGGGGTTCCTGTGGCCCAGAAGCACCCTGCACCTGGCGGGTGTGCTCAACGTGTGAGCCTGGATGGCCGTGGGCGGGTTGGGACCAGCACCTGTTCCTGATTCCCTGCTGATTCTGTCTTGGCCTCTAGTTAAGGCCCCCAGGGCCTCCAAATTCCAGGTGAGGCCTCCAGAGACGGGACAGCGTGCTCTGAATGGTTAGCGTTTCTTTAGTCTGCCAGGGACTCCTGGAGGTGGCTGGGCAGACTGCTGTCTCACAGGTGAGGACATGGTGGCTTGGAGGCTGAGGTTCTGCTCAGGGCCACACCATGGAGGATGACAGGCCAGGGCAGGTCTCTTCACCAGAAGCCTTGAGTTCCTGCAGCGGGGTGCAGAGCGGGCCCTAGCTCAGGGTCATCTTTATTTATTTATTTATTTTTTTTTTTTGCAGTACCGGGGTTGAACCCAGGGGCATTCTACCTCTGAGCTACTCCCCCGGCCCTATTTTTTATTCTTTATTTTGAAACAAGGTCTCACGAAGTTGCGGAGGGCCTCACTAAGTAGCTGAGGCTGGCCGAGAACCTGTATCCTCCGGTCTCTGCCTCCCAAGTATTGGGATTACAAGCGTGTGCCACTTGGGGTCATCTTTAGAACGGACTGTCCTCCAGCTCTGGGACTGTTTCTACCCAGTTCCACAGTGGGACAGGGAGCCTCAGGTGGGACTGGGGGATGTCTGCAGGGCTGGCCGGGGTTCTCTAGGGTTGAGGCCAGCCGAGGGAGCTCTGGGCCTGGCTTCTCCATTGACCGGGAGAGCCTGGTCTGCAGGTCTTGACATGGAGGAGAGATGATTCTATGAAGGGTCCAGAGGAGTTTCCAAGGGGGAGAGAGAGGAATGCAAATGAGGACCAGTGGGGTCCTGGCCCTTGGCTTACATGACAGAAAAGAATTTCAGCACAAACCAGAGGCACAGACAGAGATACGCATTCAGGGGAGAACCCGGGCCATCTCGGGAGTGAGAGACACACTCGGGGAAGCACGGCCCTCTTTTTTTTTTTTTTTGTGGTACCGGGGATTGAATCCAGGGGCATTCTACCTCCACACTACACCCCCGGCCCTATTTTTTATACTTTATTTTGAAACCGGATCTCACGAAGTTGCGGAGGGCCTCACTAAGTAGCTGAGGCTTGCCGCGAACCCAGATCCTCCGGTCTCAGCCTCCCGAGTACTGGGATTACAAGCGTGCACCACCACGCCCGCTACGGCCCTGCTTTTAAAGGAAACTGTAAATGGTGAGCATGAGAGGTACCTGGGGTTTGATTCCTTTGATTGTGGAGCACAGAGTGGGTGGCGTATCTTTCTCTAGATATTGTACATTGATCTTGTATCCTGAAAGTTAAATTCCAATAGGGGTGTGTGTGTGTATATATTCCTTAGGATTTTCTATGCATTCAAGATCGTGTCAACAATGAATAAAGAAAGTTTTACATATTCTTTGCCAATCTGGATGCCTGGTGGGAGCCCCCACCACATTATTAAATAGAAGTGGTGCAAGTGACATCTTTGTCTTGTTCCTTATTTTAGGGGAAAATCTTTCAGTCTTTCATAATTATGACATTAGTGGTAGGTTTTTCATTGATGTTCTTATTGGGTTAAAGAAATCTGCTTCTGTTCCATTTGAGGATTTTTTGGGGGGGGTCAGGAAAGGGTATTAGAGTTTGTCAAATGCTTTTTCTGTGTCTGCTAAGACGATCACATGTTACTCCTTCTACTAACATAGCATGTTACATTGATTTATCTCTATACTTTGACCCAAACTTGCATTCCTGGAATAAATCCCACTTAGTGAATTCCATTTTATAAAGAGGGGGGAAAAAGTCAGGTAAAGACTAAAGAATTGCCCAAAATCTCACAGAAAATTAGTGGCAGAGCCACAGACAGACCCTGCTTCCCTGGCCAGTGGTCTTTGAGCTGGCTTTAGAGGGGAAGGAAGGAGATGTAGGTGGAGGTGGGGTCAAAGATGGACTAATAAATGACCACCCTCCAGCCGGGCATGGTGGCGCACGCTTGTAATCCCAGTACTTTGGGAGGCGGAGACCGGAGGATCCGGGTTCGCGGCCAGCCTCAGCTCTCTCTTTCCCTCTCTCTCTCTCTCTATCTCTCTCTCTCTCTCTCTCTTTCTCTCTCTCTACTTAGTGAGGCCTCCGCAACTTCATGAGACCCGGTTTCAAAATAAAATATAAAAAAATAGGGCCAGGGTGTAGCGCGGAGGTAGAACGCCCCTGGGTTCAATCCCCGGTACCGCAAAAAAAAAAAAAAAATGACCACCCTGCCCTTACCCAGTGTTTGTGTTGGGAAGTGGTTTTCACAGATACTCTCTTTGTTCTGCATGTCAGTTTTTGTTGGGGGTGTAGGAATTCTCCCTATTTCACAGGAAAGTAAACTGAGGTTTGGTGAAATTCAACGACTTACTCAGGCACCCCAGACAGTGGGAGGTACAAGCAGGTCCTGACTGCAGGTCTTCAGAGTCTAAATCCTGGCATTCTCCATGCTCTGCTTGTCTTCCCTCTGTGTCCTTGATTCCAGAGCTCATGGAATTACTCTGCTACCCACTGGCTGCCAGGTGTCAACTGGCAGATCAGAACCTCATTATTTTATCTCTTAGCTTTGATTTCATCAGAAAAATTATCTGTGTGTGTGTGTGTGTGTGTGTGTGTGTGTGTGTTTATGTGTGTGTGGTAGGAAGGGATTAAACCCAGGGGCATTCTACATCCAAGCCACACCCAAGCCTTTTTTAAAAAATTTGTTTTAAAACAAGGACTCACTAGGTTGCTGAGGGCCTTGCTAAATTGCTGAGGCTGGCCTCAAATCTGCAATCCTCCTGTCTCAGCCTCCCAAGTACTGGGATTACAGGTGTGTACCACCACGCCCAGCACAGAAACATCGCCTTGAAGAGGGGAACCATTAAAATGTTCCCAGCCTCTTAATCCTCAGGGTAAATGAACTATAGAACCAATAATTTTAGTTATTTTATTACATATTTGTTGTAGCCCTACATTTAGCATATTAATAAACTGATTGCCTTCTGAGGGCCTTTGTGGGCTGCTGGATTGTCAGGTTTGAATCTTGGCCCTGACATACACCAGCTGTGTGACCTTGAGAGTGTACTGAGCCTCTTTGTGTCTGAGTTTTCTCAACCATAAAATGGGGATAAGCATCATCCCTGCCTTACAGTGCTACCATGAGACTGGCAACGAGGCGACACATGAGACGTGTCGAGTAGTGCCCGGCACAGCGTGAGCGCTCAAATTATAGCTACTGTGGAAGTCAACCTCATTAACTTCCACTTACTGCGTGCCCATGACAGTCAAGCACTGAGTTGGGTTGTTAGAGGGTGGGTTTTGATTCTGAGGGCACTAGATAGACCTCCTCTCATTAAAAAGAAGAAAGAAAATAAATGGAAAGTCTCCTACTCCTATTTCAGGGTAAAAGAACTATAGAACCAATAGTTCTATAGTTCTATAGTCAAATCATGGGTGTATAACCTCTCCACGAGATTCTGGTTTACACTCAAGTTTGAGAAGCCGGGGTCTGGTGGTACACTCTCTAGGTGGTATAGCTCCTGGCTCCAGGGCCCACGGAAGTCTCCACATCAGCAAGTGACACAAACACCCCCACACACCACGAGTCAACCCTTCCCTCGGATGGAGTGTCTAATTAGTTAACTGTCCAAATTAATTTGAGGTTTTTCATCAGCAACTACATCTGTTCTTACTTTTTTTTTCCTCCAGTAGGATTAGCCATCTGTTTTGTTATAGTTCCTTTTACGTACTTCTTGTCACATAATTAAATTGTAATGTTCTGCTTCAAAAGAGAAATGGAAGAGCTCAGGGAAAGAAACACCAGCCGCTCTCTTTCCTTTGCGTTTATACATAACGAGCATTTCTCCCTTATGCTGCCTCTGAACGGATGTTGCAGAGGACCAGGAAGGGCTCCCAGTAGCACTGGGGGGATGTCCCTTGGGATGGACATTGTCCCTTTACCCCTGGGGCCTGCACAACTCTCTTTTTCTCACACCATGCATGAATTAGTCCAGACTCTTCTAGTGTTAGAGAAACTCAATTCAGGCTGTGTTAAGCCAGAGAATTCCCATCATGGTGGGGCTATACATGGGGCTCAGCTGAGGTTACTGTCCGTCTCTCAGTCTTGCTTCCCCCCAGGTTGGCCTCTTCCTTGGGCAAAGATGGCTTCCATCCCACTGGGTCAGCCCAGCGCACAGCTGGTGCCTCTGTCTGTGTAAAGGATCGCGTTCAGCCACATGCAACAGGAAACTCAAGTGCCAGAGCCCGAAATGCAAGGGATTTGTTTTTCTCATGTAACAAGAAGTCCTGGGCTCGGGAAATTTCGCCAGCAGCTCTGTCAGTATGTTCCACCTCTGTTGAGCCTGAAGCAGGAGATGCTTGGGCAGGTCCCAAGCATCTCCTGCAGCTCTAGTGGGTCCCCAGGCCAGATGAGAATAAGGAGGGACAAAGGGCAGGAGGCACAGGCCACTGAGTCTATCTCTTCCTATCAGGAAGATACTTGTTTTTCCTGGAAGCTCCGCCAAGTAGACTTCTACTCTCATCACTCTCTCTCTCCAGAATGGCTCATGGATTTCCCTACCAGTGACAAAGCTGAAGAGATTAAGATTTCTAGATAAGGACCTACTGTCCCAAACAAAACAGGGTCTGTTACTAAGGAGGAGGGCCATGGTATGAGAGGCACTGGTTCCCAGCAAAATCCACAGAGTTGACCCCCGTAGAGTCATGTGCTCATGACTCTAGAACTCATGTGCTCATGTGCTCTAGGCTCCAGAACCTGTGTAAACCCCGATGACAAGAGGTTGGGCTATCATCCTGTTCATTGTGGGATCCCCAGTACCTAGAATCATGCCTCATATGCAGAACGAACATACTAAACATTTATGTGGTAATGATTAGCCAACCTTGAATCTTATACCACCCACAGAGCAAGAAGGTGGAGTCAATCCCACCTGAACCACGTGAACTTGTGGAATGGAAGGTTGGTTCCCTAAAGGAAAATTAGTAGGCAGCCACCATAGAGGAGAATGGATGCTGGCCAGACAAGAAGAGCAAGCTCATCCCAACCCAGAATTGCTCAAGTCCTTGAGAAACTAACTCGCATTAGCAAAACTCTCAAGAGGCTGATGTACAGACTCAAAAGTCAATTTACGATGTTAACAGTATGTAATACAGAGCATATTTTCTTCTGTATTCTTGAGGCTCTGGCATCTGATACCTCTCTAGCTGGGTTCTGGCCATTAACAAATGACTGAATTCCAGGAGTGTGCCTTTCACGTGCAAACCAACCATCCAGAGCCCTCTGAACCACCACCATTCCTCTCTGGCTCTTACATGCCAGGGGTAATAGTACTCTATCCTAATCATCCCAGTGAAAGTACACCTTTTATGGATATACCCCTAGTGACCCACCTCCTACAACTTATTCCCCCTCCTGGGGACCCAACCTTCAACACATGAGCCTTTGGAGGACATTCTAGATCCAAACTGCCTGGGCTGGCAGCTCCTGTGTTAATCAACTGCCTCGACGGCAATGGTGAGCGGTACCACTTACTGAAACTCTTCTATGGGCTGTGCACTGACAAACACTCATCCTCCCACACCCCCCAGCTTAAGATAAGAATATGAGGCTCAGGGGAACTCCTTGCTCAGTGCTCACAGCTTATGAATTACTCAACTGGATTTGAACAGTCAATAAAGTGCCAAACTGTACAGAGCAGACTTAGAAAACAGGGCAATGCATCACCTCCTGCTGATTGTATGGTCCAGGCTGGTGCAGAAGGGCTAGGAACCATTACCAGCTGTGTTTGCACCACAACCAGGAAGGATGGAGGTGGTAAGTTCAGATATGAGGCTATAGGTCAACTTGGGCAGAGTTCAATAAGTCATAAATATTTTAAAAGTCCAAAACAGTTGCAGAAGAGAGGGATCACCATGAGCTGGCTGGGTTGATGATGGCTTTCCAGAAGAATAAGAACAAAGAGGAGGCTGAGGATCTGTCAAATGAATGGAAAGGGGCACATGTGAAGCACTATGGAAGTTTTCCACACCTTCACCATGACCCACAGTAATAAGTATTTCACACACACATGTGCATGCACATACATCCACAGGTATCTATAAAAAGGAAACAGGCTTCACGGAATAATGATATGGGGTGTCTTCTCTTACTGTACTCTCGTCCAATGGATCCCAACAAATGAAGTCCAAGGACTAATGAAGGGTGTAGGAATGTGAAAGTTTATTTGTAAGCCAGAGAAAAGATGTAAAACAGAAAGATAGAATAACTTCCACACAGGGGAAGGGCTCTCGAAAGGGAATAGCCGCTGATGTTCTTGGGAGGTGAACTTTTATCCCTTCTCATGGTTCTCCATCTGCTCTTTTGTTATTGGTCAGAATTGGGTCTTGGGGACCCAGTGACTTTTCCTAGTTTCAATCCTTAATGTAAATTGTTATCTTGAGGGCTGATGGACTTTAATCTCCTGGGGCTGGTGCATTCTAATCTCCTGGCTGGCACTTGTCTGCCTCCCCGCTTTGATCACCTTTGGAATTTATTTACACCAGTTGTTCTCAGAATGCAGCCCACAGAAGGGGATGAAGTTTTGGGTTGATTTCCATAGTTCTTCCCTGGTCATTGTTGCCCTTCTATCTTATTAACCTTCTCTGTTTTTGTTCCTTATATAGATGGTTTATTTTACCATTTCCATTCCTAGGTCCTCTGCCCTGCCTCGATATGTAACTTTCACTGCATATAATAACTCTAATGTTTTAAATTTCTTTTTAAGAAAACGCTGGTTGTAAGAGGCTAAGACAAGAGGATAGCAGGTTCAAGGTCAGTGCATGGTAACTTAGCAAGACCCTGCCTCAAAGGCTAGGAGTGTAGCTCAGATGTAGAACACCCCTGGCTTCAATCCCCAGTACCACATGAAGGAGAGAGAGAGAGA
>PVJS01033604.1:0-22072 GCA_004027185.1 Glis glis
ACACAGAATGTAGCAACTTATATGGTAAGTAGAACAAAGAGGTTTTAATGTGTTAATACAAAGGTAACTTCATGGGGATAATTCAGAGGAAGAGGAACAAGATAAGCTCCATGCAATAATCTATAAGGACATTATACCTGCAGCATTCTGCTAGGCAGAACATTAAGCCACCTGGCCAGGGCTCCAAGTTACACTAAGTCTTGTCTTCAGGATTCTTAGCTACACTCAGGGCCAGGCCTTTGTTCTCAGAGTTTGGAGACTAGCCTGTCAGAAAACACAATATGGGTCCAGGAACCTACATTTAACCCCCCCTTTTTTATTAAAGATTAAGGCATGGAACATACTGAACTATGCATCTGCATAGTTATTAATTAATCTGCATAGTTATCAATTAATTAATAGATATTAATTAATCATAATTAGAGTTTAACGTTGTTCATCAATTCGCTGGCAAAACTGTTTATTAGCACAGATAATCCCTATATACAGTAGGAATGATAACCAGCCTACTCCAACAATAATCAAAATTCTAATATTAATGTCAGAAAACCAATTAGCAGGGTATAACCAGTGAGAAAGTTGTTCAATAGATTGAAAGGTATATTTAGAGACCTGGGTATGAACATTGCAACTGATTATCTAATTGATTTTGTTAAGGCATGTATTGAACACTTCAAGGAATTTTTTTTACTGATTGCCAATTATCATAGGAATTATTAAATGGGAGAGCAGTAACACAGTTTATTGAATTGCTAATCAGATCTCAACTGTAACCGTGGAGCCGTAGCAGCTGTTGTTCTCCTGACCATTCTACAGCTGCCTTCAGGGCTTGTGTTCTGGTCATCATTCCTCTACCAATGTCCACTTGCATTTCTTATTCATTAGTGACATTTGTGAGAACACTTTAAACTGCTTCAACTGTACAGATCCTACCCACCAAAGAAACAGTTCTACAGCAGCCATAGCCATAATGACAACTGCAGAGACAATAAAGGCTCTAAGGGTAGCTAGAAACCATTTAGGTCTAAATCATTTTAAAGATTCTAAGAGAATGTGCAAACCCTGCTCTTCAGCCCAAGTGCAATTGAGCTGTACAAGGAGCCAAATTGCAGCTCTTCTCTTCAGTACGGTGACAAATGACCTATTATTGTTAGTTACACTTTGATATGTCAAGCCATCTGAAAACCAATAAGGAAGGAAAATAGTAAGTAATGTTATACATACAAGGCATTTCAAGAACTGGGGGTTTGTGCCCCCATAAGAATACATATGGATGAGTACTACAAATCATAACAGAATTAATAATATTATTGGACAGTGGTAAAGAGTAACTTCCAGAAGAGTTACGAGAACGACCATGAGAAAGCTTTTGCTCAAAAACAGGAAGACTCAACTTTGACCATTGTGGATGCCAGGACTTATATGTCCTTCTGAGTCCTTAAGTTGTAAAATAGGTCCTGACAGTCCATGCTCGCTCCAAATAATACAGAGGGGAAATGTCAGTTCATAGAATTGAAGACTAATGTAGATGAACACTAATATAAAGACTCATATAGTTAAAAGACTAATAGAGATTCAATTGAAGACTTATATAGAAGATGCAGATTTGTGTCAAACTTGTGCAGTTTTCAACCCTTCATTAGCATATCCGGTCATCAGGTGACAGTTTGCAATAGGGAGAGTGCCAAGAACAAGTGTCAGGCATTTTCTGGTAGGGGTCTAGTGGAAAGCACTGCACCAGGTATAGAAGAGTTTGTTTTCCTGTTGCTTTAGCTCAGAGAAGGGAAAAAATCTTTTTGCAGGTTGCTGCAGGCCACCTCCTACACAGACACTTCAGGGTCTGATCACCAATGACACCAGCAGAATGCCATGGGCTCCTAAACATTCAGTAGAAGACTAAGAATGCATCATTTCTCTCTCTCTCTCTCTCTCTCTCTCTCTCTCTCTCTCTCTCTCTCTGTGTGTGTGTGTGTGTGTGTGTGTGTACTTGGGACAGAAAGCAAGGGTGTTGGTAAACAGAATTTGACCCACTTTTACCAATTCATTTAGAAATAAGAAATATGAAGGCTCCAGTTACACTTAATTTTTTAAATTTGGATAATTCTGGGTTGTTGGCTGCAGATCGACATTGGGGACATGGTAAGAAAGAAGGAGCTCAAGAATTGATGCAGCCTGTGTTTTTCAAGGATTTGTTGAATGAATGGAGGCCTGGATTTGTATTAAAATGGGGTCGAGGTTTTGCTTATATTTAACAGATACTGTTGCCAAAGAGTGGATACCTGATCATTATATCAAACTGAGATAAGAGCAAGAGGCCAAGATTCAACTTCCAGTCACTGACAAAGGAAATGGCTCAGCTGACACTGGGAAGAACAATGTTCACTGACCCCCTACCTGCCACAACTCGAGCGGAGATGCCAACATGGGGGCAAAGAAAGAAGCTGACAATGGAAGGGGAAAATGGTTAGAAGAAATGGAAAGTCAGTAATACCTCATAATGTATTTCTTGCGGTATTGGCTCTTCTTTCTGTATAGGTAACTTGCCAGAGCTAATAATTTTGCCTATTGGGCATGTTCCCAGCTCACCATTAAATAGAGTGGATCATTAGGGGGATGGTGTGATTCCTATATATGTGAATATTAGGTGGTTACCTGGCCCTTATAATGATCGAGGCCCATTACAACCCCTAGGAGAGGTACCATCATCCCTCCTTAGGAAGCTGGAAGTAAAGGGTTACCTATACGTTTTGGTTCTGGAGAAGCGGGTTTGAAGAATACTCATTGGGCTTGGTTGGTTGTCCATTATCAGAAATGGTACAAAACATAAGGTCACTAAACAGTTATATACTATAGTTGGAAAAGCTTTCAAGGAGAAAGAGGTAAACAATACACTGTGGCCTCCTATAAGCCCTCTATGCCAGACCTGTGGTGAGTAATTATGATGAATGGGTGCATTGGGTACAGTGCAGAGGTCCTGAGAAACGGGTGCTGGTTAATACTTCCTATGGAAGAATCATTGTTTGGAGGCCAGAGCTCGGCCCGTACAAAAAAGGAAGATAAAGAACTGCATTGATATAAGGGAAATAATAGCATTTTTATAGATAGTAATAGAACAGAAGGATTGGTGTGGAATAGAGGAGGAATGTCTCCTCCTGAGCCTCAGGGCGATATAGGGCCAGGGCAATTACATCTTTGGAAATTAATCATGGCCTTAACATCTGTTAGTGCTTGGAAAGGCACTATTTACAGGAATAGCACTAACGATAATATCCATTTGGAAATTACTATGAATGCTAATCATTCCATAACCTCTTGTGTATGATTGCCCTATCTTATGATAAAAGAAGTCACATGGCATGCTGAAAATTATTCTATATCCTGTATAAGTTGTTGTTTTTTCACCTGTCTTAATTCTACCTTTTTAAACGAATCAGTAGAAAGTATTTACATATTGCAAGCTAGGGCAGCTGCCTGGATACCTGTTCAAATGCAAAGGCAATGGGAAGATTCTCCATCTATGATGCTGCTATCTCATCTATTATCTGAAAGGAAGAAAAGAGTGAAAAGAATGCTGGGATTGATAACAGCAATCATCGTGGGCATCATTGCTGTCCCAGCTACTGCTGTAACTGCTGGAGTTGCCTTGCATCAGAGTATTCAGACCGTACATTTCATTCAAGAATGACATTCAAATTCAGAAAACTATGGACTTCTCAAAGACAGATTAATAGTGCTTTTGAATCAGAAATTACAGACTTAGAATCAGCTGTTATGTTAGGAGACCAGATGTTAGTATTCAAAGGCAATTGTCCTTAAGATGTGATTGGAATGTTTCTACCCTTTGTGTAACTCCCTTGCCCTGGAATGAAACTCAATTTCCATGGGCATCTGTAAGAAAACATTTATTAAATCATGGCAATGTAACTGAGCAAATATTTCAATTACAAATGCATATCAGAGAAACCTTTTATGATCAACTAAAACTTGTCTAGAAGATGGAATATCTAATCTTAATCCTTTTAAGCAATTGAAGATTTTTGGTAGCACTTCACTGATATTTGTAATTATCTTAATTTGTTTATTTGTGCTTCTTTGCATAGTCTGGAGAAAAAGTAATCAATGACAACAATTGAATAATCATCATGCTGCTGTATTTTCATTAATGCTTCAAAATGCTGTTAAACAAACAGGGGGGAATGAAGGGTTAAAGCTATAAGATTGGCCTGAAACCAGAAATAAGAGGTCTTCTGAGAATAAAGCAGACACATGGACATTGCTTGCACGAAGGAACACCGGGACTTGGTGGAAAGCTGCCAAGGAAAGACAGTTTGCTTCTTGGAACAAGCCTTTGTATTCCCTGTTACCTGGAAGAAAGCTATTTTAGCCTAGTACAAAAACATGCCTTGTTTTCTTGTTGTTTCTTCTTAAAACTTAATGTTAGAAAAAACAATTAATGTCTCTGTTCCCGGACGTGTCTTTGATTGTTGCTTAAGCTGACTAATAAATATGACTCCAGAGGGTAGTCAGCACTCTGCTTAAGAGGACTTAAGCTGAGTCCTCTGCTTCTGCAGAGTTTGATTTCAACTGCTGCCTCCATCCCACTCTTCGTGCTCCCCCCAAAAGCCCAATATGTGTGTTTTTCTCAACTGAAGATCACCCATCTTTGAGATGGACGTGTAAGAAGTGTGACTGACAATAACATGTTACAACTGACAATTTCTTGTAAATTTCAAATTTTAAGAATTTGGTCCAGTGTGCATCTGAAACGTGGACCAACTGAAGATTTTTGCACATCTCTTTTATTCAAGGTTTATGCCTATACTGTGCTCTTTCATATCTGTGATTGGACCCAAGTTTGGTAGGGGCTTCCCCCAAGCTTTACATTGATAGATGCACTCTCAACTATGCATCCTTCTGTGCTGGTGAAGCCTTCCCACAGAGTATATTTGGGGTTACCCTCCTGTATGAGTTCTTTTATGTGTGTACAAAGAACTGTACCTCATGAAGGCTTTCCCACATTGCTTACATACATAGGGCTTCTCACCAGAGTGAATTCGCTCATGTGTGTGAAGGTGACTGGAAGAACTGAAAGCTTTCCCACATTGCTTACATACATAAGGTTTCTCACCAGAGTGAATTCGCTCATGTATCTTAAGCAAACTGGAAGATCGGAAGGCTTTCCCACATTCCTTACATATACAGGGTTTCTCACCTGAGTGAATTTGCTCATGTGTGTGAAGGGAACTGGAAGAACTAAAGGCTTTCTCACATTGCTTACATACATAGGGTTTCTCCCCAGAGTGATTTCGCTCATGCATGTGAAGGTGATTGGAAGAAGTGAAGGCTTTCCCACACTGCTTACATATATAGGGCTTCTCACCAGAGTGAATTCGCTCATGTACTTGAAGGTAACCGGAAGAACTAAAGGCTTTCCCACATTGCATACATACATAACGCTTCTCACCAGAGTGAATTCGCTCATGTTTGTGAAGACAACTGTAAGAACTAAATGCTTTCCCACATTGCTTACATACATAGGGCTTCTCACCAGAGTGAATTCGCTCATGTACTTGAAGGTAACGGGAAAAACTAAAGGCTTTCCCACATTGCTTACATACATAGGGCTTCTCACCAGAATGAATTCGCTCATGTACTTGAAGGTAACGGGAAGAACTAAAGGCTTTCCCACATTGTTTACATACATAGGGCTTCTCACCAGAGTGAATTTGTTTATGTCTGTGAAGGCAACTGGAAGAACTAAATGCTTTCCCACATTGCTTACATATATAGGGCTTCTCACCAGAGTGAATTCGCTCATGTATCTTAAGCAAACTGGAAGAACTAAAGGCTTTCCCACATTGCTTACATACATGTGGTTTCTCTCCAGTGTGACTCTTTTCATGTCTTCTGAGAGATATAAGATAATAGTAGGCTTTCCCACACTGTTTACATACATGAGGTTTCACTCCAGTGTGAGTTCTTTCATGCATCTGAATGTAACTGGATGAACTAAAGGCTTTCCCACATTGCTTACATACATAGGCTTTCTTTGCAGTGTGAGTTTTTTCATGTCTTCTTAAAAAGCTGGAAGCACGAAAAGCTTTCCCACATTGCTGACATACATAGGGCTTCTCTGCAGTGTGAGTTCTTTCATGGATTGCAACGTAACGGGAACTACTGAAGGTTTTCCCACATTGCTTACATTCATAGTGTTTATCTCCAGTGTGATTCCCTTCATGCTTCAGAAAGCATTTGGGAGAACTGAAGGCTTCCTCACATTCCTTACATTTATCAGATTTGTCTCCATATTTGAAATGTACAAATGGTTTCTGTCCAGACTGAGCTCTGTGGGGCTCACTTAAGGATAAATGACCAATGAGAACTTCTCCACACATCTGCCTTTCACCTGCTTTAACTCCAGGATGAGTTTTCTTCTTGAGAATATGATCTGGAGACCAGCTAAAGATTATTTCACATTCACTACCGAGTTTATGTTCAAAGAATCTCTGTAACACTTGACTTCTGTAAAAGAAAAAGAAGAAGAAGAAGAAGAAGAAGAAGAAGAAGAAGAAGCACATATAAGTGATGTGTTTATTAATCATTTTCTATGAAACACATTGGTTTTATACCATGCAATAATTTTGGAACATGAATGTCTGGAATGCTGTGCGGGATACATCTTGGACAGTTATTATGAAAGCAGTAGTATTCATATCAGGCCTTTCTCTTTCCCCTTTTAATCATTCTTTGTCTCCTGCCTTTATTTATCTTGTGATACTGAGGATGGAATCTAGTGACTTAGACATGCTACAAAAGCATTCTACTGCTCAGTGTGGTGGCTCACACTTGTAATCCCAGTACATGGAAGACTGAGAGAGGAGATTCGCAGGTTGAAGGCCAGCCACAGCAACTTAGTGAGGCTCTCAGCAACTTAGTGAGACTCTGTTTGGAAATAAAAATAAAAAGAGCTGGAGATATAGCCCAGAGGTAGAAGGGCCCTGGATTCCACCCACAGGATCATCAAAAAAATAATAAAGGCATTCTTCTACAGGGGTTACCAGGATACATACAACACAGCTTTTTTTCTTTTTTTTGTACTTGGCATTTGAATCCAGGGGCATTCTACCTCCAAGCTACACCCCCAGTCTTTTTTATTTTTTATTTTTGAAACGGTGTCTTGCTGATTCGCTGAGTGCCTCAAACCTGCGATCTTTCTGTCTTAGCTTCCCAAGCACTTGTATTACAGGGATACACCATCATGGCCAGCCTCTTAAATTAAGATTAAGCCCAGGGGCATTCTACCTCTGAGCTACACCCCAGCACAAGCCCTTTTTATTTTAACACAGGGTCTCCCTGTGTTTGGACCAGGGGCTAAGTCTCACTAGTTGCTGAGGCTGGTTCCAAACCTGTGATTCCCCCTGTCACAACCTCCCATGTACTGGGATTACAGGCCTGCTCTACCTTCCCATTCTTTTTAGCTGAATTTGAGACAGGGTCTCCCATAATTTTCCAGGCTGGCCAAAAACTCACATTCCTCCTGCCTAAGCATTTGACATAGTTGTGATTATAGGCATGAGCTACCACATCTGGCTCACATCAGGTTTCATAATACTCTTTCCTAGTTAACTATTTGATTACACTGAATATTTACATCATATCCCAAAACACTTCAGTGTCCCATACTCAAAATGATAGAGAACAAATCTGTTTTGGATTTGAAGTGTTTGAATAATGAGATATCTCAAAGATGTGTCTCAGTCTAAACAGAAGATTTACTATTGTATCA
Organism: Glis glis; assembly: GCA_004027185.1. Classification (NCBI taxonomy): domain Eukaryota; kingdom Metazoa; phylum Chordata; class Mammalia; order Rodentia; family Gliridae; genus Glis; species Glis glis. The sequence goes on from PVJS01033604.1 coordinate 7,787, forward strand.
TCTACACCTTATGCCCAAACACTGATATATGTAATAATATTGTATGTGGTACAACAAGTATGTACTTTGAATCATCCGAAAAACTGGACTTATGGTGTCACGTTGGTGCTCCAGATGTTTCTAATGTTGAAACAGTTCTGACTTTGGATTTTCAATTGTAGAAGCTCAACCTATATGCAGTTTTAGAAAATACTTTGAGATTAAATCAATTTTATGTTGGGGTTATTTGAATCATTTGCTTAGTTGTTAAATATCCTGACACTCTAGGATTCTTGAGACTCATTGATTTCTTTCTTCTCTCTCTCTCTCTCTCTCTGTGTGTGTGTGTGTGTGTGTGTGTGTGTGTCTAGGAATTAAACCTAGGGACATTCTACCTCCAAGCTTCATCCCCAGCCCTTTTTAGTTTTTGTTTTGAAATATGGTCTCACTAAGTGGCTGTGGCTTGTGGTGAACTTGTGATCCTTCTGTCTTAGCCTCCCAAATGCTAGCATTACAAGTGTGCACCACCACACCAGGTTCACTGTTTTCTTTTGTGAGTGAAAATTACCTTAGATTTCTCCTGGACATTTTGTAGTCATCTTTAATGTTCTGCTCTTCCTGGTCTTGGCCTAAAATGTAGACCCAGAAGGACCCTTATGAGTTATTACAACATTACACAAAAATTATTAAATTCTAGACTGAATGCATGATATAAAGAATGTGATGATGTGTGGTATTTTTCGCAAAATGTTTCCTTTCAATATTTCCAATCATGCCACAGCACTGATGAGCAAGAAACATGTGCACTGTGATGGACTAATGAAGGGAACGATGCCACCCTTACCTACGCAGGCCAGGTTCCTGAAGGTTTCCTGCATCACATCTCGGTAGAGCTCCTTTTGGGATGGATCCAGTAAAGCCCACTCCTGCGGGGTGAAGGTCACAGCCACATCCTCAAAAGACACCAACTCCTAAAACATGTCACATATTTCTAGGATGAAGGGTGAGACTCGTATCACTGCAGATCTATACTAACTTCATAAGAAGTTCCCATGATGCTCTGTCTGCAAATGTTCCCTCTAGGACTTGTTCATCACACTCTTTTTTTTCTTTTGCGGTACCGGGGATTGAACCCAGGGGCATTCTACCTCCGAGCTACACCCCCGGCCCTATTTTTTATCCTTTATTTTTAAACCAGGTCTCACTAAGTTGCGGAGGGCCTCACTAAGTAGCTGAGGCTGGCCGCGAACCCAGATCCTCCGGTCTTTGCCTCCCAAGTACTGGGATTACAAGCGTGCACCACCACGCCCGGCTTTCATCACACTCTTATGCTCCATCCATTCCCTCACCTTCCTCTGAAGCAATTCTGATGTTAGGCTGGAACTGTTCGGTAATTCAATGGCAGAGCAGCAACACCCATGGTGTTTCTGGGTCATCACAACTTTTCTTTTTTGCACTGTAAAATCTCCCAAAACTAAGTGCTAGCTGTGTGTGGTATTATGTACCTGTAACCCCAATACTTGGGAGGCTGAGACAGGACGATTACAGGTTTGAGTCCAACCTCAGAAACTTAAAAAGACTGTTTCAAAATAAAAAATAAAAAGGGCTGGGGGTGCCGGGCATGGTGGCGCACGCTTGTAATCCCAGTACTTTGGGAGGCGGAGACTGGAGGATCCGGGTTCACTGCCAGCCTCAGCTCTCTCTCTCTCTTTCTCTCTACCTACCTACCTAGTGAGGCCCTCCGCAACTTCGTGAGACCCGGTTTCAAAATAAAGTATAAAAAATAGGGCCGGGGGTGTAGCATGGAGGTAGAACGCCCCTGGGTTCAATCCCCGGTACCACAAAAAAAAAAAAAAAGGGCTGGGGGTGTTAGCTCAGAGGCAGAATGCCCTTGGGTTCAATCACTAGTACATACTGACTTCTTTATGCTTGTCTCCATTGTAAGGTGGCAATGTGGCTCATGATTCACGTATTTGGCAATGACAAACAGCAGCAACGGTCACAAGACAAGACCCCAGATTCCCAGCAAGCAGAGTTCAGAGTTCACGCTGGCCATCAGGCAGGAGAGCAGGTTGGCAAGTCAGAGCAAGAAAAGGCAGACACGAGAGGTGGTCAATGTCTGCACGCTCTGCTTATGGTGCAAGTTGCTATGCTCACTTGCAGAGCTGTGGTTCTGTTGTTGACACTGATGACAAAATGGCACAAAATATTCAGAGGACAGCCTGGTGTGGTGGCACACACCTGTAACCTAGTACTTGGGAGGCTGAGACAGCAGGATTGCAGGTTCAAAGCCAACCACAGCAACTCAGTGAGGCTCCCATCAACTTAGTGAAACCCTGTTTACAAATAGAAAAAGTAAAATTAGGGCTAGGCATGTAGTTCAGAGGTACAATGCCCCGGGGGTGCAATTACAGCAAACAAACAAATAAATGAATAAAATTAAAAAGCCAGCTGTGGTGGCACACACCTGTGATCCCAGCATTTGGGAGCCTGAAACAGGAGAACTGCAGGTTTGAGGCCATCCTTGGCATGTGGCAAGACTGTTAGCAATATAGTGGGATTGGGTTTCAAAAACAAAAAACCTAAAGGGATGGGGATGGGGATGCAGCTTGGAAGTAGAATGCCATGGATTCAATACCCAGTCCCACATAAATGAATGAATAAATAGATAAGTAGAAAAATAAATAAATAAATAGGACAGAGGGTGTAGTTTAGAGGTAGAACACCCCTTTGTTCAATGCCCAATACCTCACATATCACAGAGAGAGAGAGAGAGAGAGAGACTCTGAGAGAGAGAGAGAGAGAGAGAGAGAGAGAGAGAGAGAGGGGCCTATTTATTCACCTGCATGGTGATCCCATAAATATTTATAATCCTTTTTAAATTTATCTTTTTTATGCATTGGAGATGGAACCCAGAGGAATTCTACCTCTGAGCTACACCCCTAGCTCTTTTCATTTTTCATTTTCAAATGGGGTGTTTATAAGTCATTGAGTGTCTCGCTAACGTGCTGAGGTTGGCCTCCAACATGCAATTCTCTCGTGTCAGCCTCCCAAGTGCCGGTACTACAGGCATGCACCATCGCACCCAGATAAATTTTTTTGTTAAACAAATAATTTATTTCAAGAATTCTCTTTGCGTCTTTAGAATCCATCTTTCTATCCACTCAAGTTCAAGACAGAAGGCTATCTTACATGCATATCTTGAAAAAATTCTTAGAGGGGAAGAAAAATGCTATGTTTTTGAGTGTGTCTGTGTGTGCTACAAGGGAATGAACCCAGGTGCATTCTACCTCCAAGATACACCCCCAGCCCTATTTTTCACTCTTTAGTTTGAAACACTATCTCACTAAGTTGTGGAGTGCCTCAATAAGTAGCTGAGGCTGGCCACAAACCTGCCATCCTCCTATCTCAGCCTCCCAAGTACTGAAATTACAAGTGTATGATACCACACCAGCCTCAAATGCTATTTTGTAGAAAGAAGATTCTACAAAGAAAGCAAAAGGGCAGCAGCTCACGGAAGCTGCCAGCCTCACCCACATCTCACAAGACAACAAACATCAGAAGGTCACACAGGTTCCTAGGCTTAGAGACTACTCTCACTGTGCAGGTGCAGCCCAGATTGTCTCACATACAGGGAGGGAGGGAGGGAGGGAACCTGAGCAGCCAGGAACCAAATTCTGGGACCTCCACACACCCTACATTCTCCAAACACTCACCCGGAGTCAGGTGCAAGTTCTGACCTGTGGTATCTTTCTGACTCTCAATCTGGGGGGTTTGCTGGACACTGACCAATTCTCCAACACCAATTGGGTGTCCCACATCTCAATTCTGACACCACCCAGAGTCACCACAGTACTGACAAGTTCAGAGCACAGAAGGACCACACTATCCCCACTGCAGATGCCAGACCAAAGCGTGTGTTTACTCTGGCTGGTCACCAGACTCCATCCTGAAGTTATAGAAGGGTGGCACCCTCAGTCACTTGGTTAGCATAAATTCAGATATTACCTAAAAGGGGTTTATGATACACAACCAAAGGTACATCTGTTTGTGGAATTCCCAAGTGTTGCAAGGATCTCTGTGTCAAAATCAAAGACAAGGACCAAATTTTTTTATAATAATTTATAGTACACACCCTAATAAACATTCAAATTCTCAGTAAATAACAGTGATTACAGACCCCTACCATCAATGCTTTGTGGTCTGGAGAAACATCCTACTGTACACAAACACATTCCCTATTACACTTACAGGATGTCCCATTTTTATCTTATGACAGCGCTAGACACACACATTCTAAATGGCCACTTTTGTCCTAAAAAATAATTAACTGATGGGCAGAAATAAAAGACTTTAAGCAAATTTTTTCAAGTTCTCTCCTTCCTCCATGCCTCTGATCTTTGATCCACCCTCAGCCTGAGCCAGCACACAGCCCTCCTGTATTGTCATCCTAACAAGCTGACACCAGGCAAAACATCCTCAAGTCTAGGATCTGATGTCACCACCCCATCCTCCTCTCCTCTCCCATCTTCTTTCTACTCCTCTTGCTCCTACCAAGAAAGAAAAATCCTTTCTGCCTCCGCACTGACAAGTTTGCAGACCTTACCTTCGGGGCTTTCCCTCACTGCAATGTTCCTTCCAGATAAACTCATATTCCTTTTCTCTGTCTTTCAATGATTTTGTCTTTCCTTCATTCTTTCATGTGACACATCTGCCAGGGAGGGCGCCCAGCCACCCAGGTCGCCACCCCCACAGGCACGGGAAGAATGCAGGTCCCGCCACCTGCCCAGCTACATGGCGGGGGCAGAGGGACCAAGGCTGAGTGGTGACGGGACAAAAAGGGCGACTCTGGGGGCTGGCGGGAGGCGGGTGCCCGCCATCGCAACCGTCTCTCCTTTCCCCGTCCCTGGTCCCCCACATCTCACCATTTCCTGTTTCCCGGTCTCCCGGAGTCCCGCGCAGGGTTTCTGGAATCCGTGGCTGTCACCGCGGGAAGGAGTCTGCAACAATCAGCACTTTGCGCAGCAGCTGAAACTACGTCACACTTACGGAGGAGCCAGCAGGGAAGATCCCGCGAGACGTGCTGCGGCTCCGCCCCCTGCCGCCTTCGCGCCTCATTGGACAGATCGCTCGAGCCTGAAGCCTGTGATTGGACAGTGATCCAGGACCCGCACCCGGAAGCTAAGTGAGCAGGAAGTGATTCCCGCTAGACCCCGAGGAGGTAAGGACAGATTGCAGCCACAGCCCTCAGCGGGCCTGCTTTCCTCCCCAGGCCCGGACCCGACCCAGACTGCGGGATCTTTGCATCTAAGCAGGAGCAGCTCGGGCTTTCCGGAGCCGGCACCTGCTTCTTCCTGCACTTAGCGGGCTCCTCCTGCTTCTTCCTCCTGGAAATGGGGCCGTGAACGTGCTCAGTGTCCAACGGTGTCCAATTGAGATAGACTGATTCCATGTTATGACTGGGCAGGTGGGGTGTCTGCAAAGTGATAGTTCCTGGAAGTAGATACCCTGGAACCGATCCAGATTCCAGAAACTGATAACTGCCTAAGGTAGCTTCTGTAACTATTTGCGACAGCTGATGAAATTCCTTGGTTTTTTGCTATATCACTTACAGCTGATGTAACTATGATTGCTATATAACCCCTGTCCTTTTTACTAGTGGGGGCTGCTCTCTTAAGGTCTATACTGAGGAGACAGTCCACGGCCATGAATAAATGACTCTTTGATTTGGGCAGTAGTTTTTGAGTGGTGTCTCTCAGCAGCTTCCCTACAACACAATGGAGACAACCCCTAAGGGCAGAGTGACTAGGAACACGGATCCCCACTGAAATGGAGCCCTGCTGAAATGGAGCTTGCCTCAGCACCAACAAAGGATTCTGGCACAAAGGTTGTAACTCTGGGAGCTCACCATGCTCTGCAGTCCCCTCCTCGCAGTATGGAAACTCTTCCTCCTTCAACACATAAAATTTCAAGTAAATTCTCAATTAGAGTTGCCTTAAAGGTCTGATTCTAAAGAAAATGTCAAATTCATAAACCCTTTCTCTAGGAGGCTTCCTAAAAGAGTCTTCCTCTAAGACTGACCTTCACAGATTTTCTTCATATGTACAAATGACAGCGGGGTGACAGATGAGACATGGAAGTTCCACACAGGCCCTCACCTAATATTGTGCCCTGTGAACCTCATTGGTGCTGATGTTCGTGGGTTGTCTCTCTTGTCATAAACAGGCAACAGTAAGCAGTGTGTTCTCCTGAGTCCTGTGAGTAGTTTTAACAGATTATGGAATGTGAAGGAGCAGATGACTAGAGGGCAAGATAGTGACATCTTGACATTGTACCCATGTTAGTCAGAAATCAGCATACCATAGGCCCCAAATGCTGTGACTGGCATCTGATGTGAGGGCCATCTAGAGGACTAAGCCCTAAAGCTTGTGGAGGAATACACCTGCTCCAGGAGTGTCAGAATTCAATGGACCTGTTTGACACCTGCTTGGTGTCTGGAGAGGTGGAGAACTGCTTCTGGTGTGGAAAGAGTCCACACATTTGCTGTCAGAGCTGTGGTAGGTAAGCTGGGTGTAGTGGTGCATGCTTGTAATCCCAGTACCTGGGAGGCTGTGACCCTTATCACAACTCTGACCACTGTCACATGAAAGCAGGTAGCTTTCCAAAGAGCACCATGAGAAGCAAATGATACCTTTGTTCTTAATCATTGCTCACTCTCATGCCTAGAATATGTCCATATCAAATGTGCATGAGGCCAGGTGTGGTGGTACTTGCCTGTATTCCCAGTACTTGGGAAGCTGAGACAGGAGGATCGCAGGTTCAGAGCCAGGTTCAGCAATTTAACAAGGGCCTCAGCAACTTAGTCCCTGTTTCAAAATAAAAGTAAAAACGGGCCTGGGGGCATAGCCCAGAATTAGATTGCCCTTGGGTCCAATTCCTCTCTGCATCTCATAAATGAAAGATTCAACATTTGTTCAATTTCCCTTTTCTCACAAAAATATAAGCACCAGCATTTGCAGGAATTGGATTTATTCACACCACTACATTAATAGCATGGGCTTCTTGTGTTACTCATGCTTAATTCTCTCTATCTACAGTCTACAATTGGAAAAAAAGGCCAAGGATATAGCTCAGTATGTAAGGCCTTGGATTCAATCCCCAGTACTAAAAAGTTAAATAAATAAACAAATAAAGGAGCATATATTTCCTTTCCAAAAAAAATAAACTTCCAGTCATGCAATAATGATGCAGTGTCTGTCCTTTCCTAGATGTGTCCTCTGACATTTTACATAAATATTACTCTCCTTAGACTCACACAGATTTAAAGAGAAGCATTGTAAGCATGCTAAGGAGAAAGTGAGTTTACATATTACAACTGACATAACAGTTATCACCAATTTAAGATGATCTGACATATAATTGTTGTTCAGATGGTGGGAAAGGGAGACAGGTGTGTTGGCACATGCCTGTAATCCCAGTATTCATGCGGCTGAGACAGAATGATCACAGGTTCAAGGTCAGCCCAGGAACTTAGCAGGGCTGCAGCAACTTAGTGAACCCCTGCTTCCAAATAAAAATAGAAATGGGGTTGGGGCATAGCCCAGAGGTAGAATCCCTCAGGTTCAATCCCTGGTAACACACACATGCATACACACACACACACACACACACACGTTGTGAAAGTGAATATGCACAAAAAAGTCTTCAATTTTCATTGTCTGATCTCATATGGTGACAGACATATGCACTGTGATACTTCGTGATGATCTACCCCCGGTCCTGAGGTGACATTTGGAGTCCTGTTCTTTTAAAAGAAATCCTTTTTCCTGTTCCCAGTAGTAAGCAGAGAGCAAACTGTTACCTACTTTTTATACTTCAGTTTGCTTATACCCCACAGTGACTGGCAAAGAATAACAAAACAAGGCAAAACAAAAAGCTGTAAATAGTGTTATTATTTTTAGTAACTCCTATCAAGTGCTGGTTATTCACAGTGGCACAGAGGGAGGTACAGAGAGACCCCAGGATCTTTTCTTGCTTAAGGGTGGGCACAGCATGGGGGGAGACCTGGACACTAATTCTTGGACAGAGTACACGCGGATTGTGTATTTGTGGGTTTGCAGTGGATTGAAGATCAGAGAGGAGACAGTTGAGAACACTAGTTAGGGTTAGCCAGAAGAATTAGGAAGATCTGTGGCTATAAATTCCCCATGACATGACTGACTCATTGATATTCATTCATTTACTTATTTATTCATTTATTTTGTGGTTCTGGGAGTTGAACCCGGGGACATTCTACCGTTGAGCTACTCCCTGCCATTATTAATATTTTTATTTTGAAATCGGGTCTTGCAAAGTTTCTGAGAATCTTGCAAAGTTGTTGACATCTTGCTAAGTTGCCAAGGCTGGCCTCAAACCCGCGATCCTCCTGCCTCAGCCTCCCAACTACTGAGATTATGGCATGTACCGATATGCCCAGCTTCATTGGCAGTTTTTAAAGGGGTTGGTTATTTGATATTTCACTTCTAACTCCTGAGAATTTTAGGGATTAGGAAGGAGGTGTGCGTGTGTGCATGTGACTCACCAAGAAAGAGTTGAGGGTGCAGTTATAGTGCATCTATGTAGAATGAATTCTCTGGGGGCTCCCCCAAATTTCATAGGTTCATAGCGCACAATAATAGGTAAAGGAATGTTGGAACTTCCAGGTCTCATCTGTGATCCTGCTGTAATCTGTACATACAAAGAAAATCTGTGGTCTTAGAGGAATACTCTTTTAGGTAGGGTCCTGGAGAAAATGTTTATGAATTTACCATTTTCTTTAGGTCTGATCTTTAAACTGACTCCACATGAGAATTTGCTGAAATTTTGGGTGTCGAAAGAGAGAGAGTTTCCATATTGTGAGGAGGGGACTGCAGGGCATGGAGAGCTCCCAGAGTTACATACTTTGTGCCAAGATCATGTCCCGGTGCTGAGGCAAGCGCCATTTCAGCAGGGCTCCATTTCAGTGTGGATCCATGATTGTAGTCAGTCTGCACTCAGGGGTTGTCTCCATGGGACACTGTTGGACACTGAGCACATGCGTGACCCCATTTCCAGGAGGAAGAAGCAGGAGGAGCCCACTAAGTGCAGGAAGAAGCAGGTGCCCGCTCTGGAAAGCCTGGAGCTGCTTCTATTTACATGCAAAGATCACTCGGTCTGGGCCAGGTCTGGGACTGGGTAAGGAAGGAGGCCTGGTGACGGCTGTGGCTGCAATCTGTCTTCGGCTCCTCTGGGCCCTGTGTGTATAGCTTCCTCGTCACTTTGTGTCCAGGGGCGGGTCCTCGATCACTATCCAATCAGAGGCTCCCGGGCCAGCGCAAACTGTCCAATCAGTGTGCAGGCGGCCGGAGGCGGGGTGGCAACACACCTCGCGGGATCTTCCCATCTGCTCCTCCATACTCCAGACCTGGTCTCAGCGGCTGAGAAAGGCGCTAAGTGCTTCAGCCTCCTTGGCGGAGTGACAGCCATTGATGCCTAACTCCGGGGCAGGACTCCGAGAGACTGGAAGCGGGAAATGGTGAGATCTGGGAGGTGCAGGGCGGGGAGAGGAGGGACGGGTGAGATGGCGGTAACTGACCTCCCCGCCCGTCTCTGACTTTGCCCTGCGTCCCTGGTCGCCGCTTGAACTAGTCCTTCTGGCCTCCAGGTGCAGCCGGGCCCGGTAATTCCCAGCCTGTGGCGGCCCAGGTGGCCCGGACCCTCTTCGGCAGCTCGACCCCTAACCCGCGTGTCCCTGATGGTGCAGTGGCGACCGAGGGTCACGGGGACTCCGCATCACGTGCAGGCCCCCCAGTGGCCGTGGGGTCGGTCCCCGTCCCTCCTACCTCCCAAAGCGGACTAGATTCTCCGAATTTTATAACTGATTGGAAGTGGGGCTTCAATCCAGGCCTGTCCCTAAGCTCTGCACTCCTCGGGCTGCCTGTAAATCCCTAAATATCCTGACACTAACGCACATCGCCAAATTTATTAGGAAGGGGTTCACACGCACAAGTGGCTGGGGTGCAAAAGGAGGAGAGATGGGTTGATCTCTCTCATATGAAAGAGCGATGTAGCCGGGCGTGGTGGCGCACGCTTGTAATCCCAGTACTTGGGAGGCAGAGACCGGAGGATCCGGGTTCGAGGCCAGCCTCAGCTACTTAGTGAGGCCCTCTGCAACTTCGTGAGACCTGGTTTCAAAATAAAGTATAAAAAATAGGGCCAGGGGTGTAGCTCGGAGGTAGAATGCCCCTGGGTTCAATCCCCGGTACCACAAAAAAAAAAAAAGAAAAGAAAAGAAAGAAAAAGAAAGCGATGGAAAGACAGAACGAAGGAAAGAGAGAGAGACAGAGACAGACAGAGAGAGAGAGAGAGAGAGAGAGAGAGAAGGAATATGACTTTATCTGGAAGGAACATGGCAGGAGGGGAAAGTCCCAAAAGGAAGGTCTGCAAACTTGTCAGTGTGGAGGCAGAAAGGACTTTTCTTTCTAGGTAGGATCAAGAGGAGTAGAAAGAAGATGGGAGAGGAGAGGAGGATGGGGTGGTGACATCAGATACTACACTTAAGAATGTTTTGCCTGGTGTCAGCTTGTTAGGATGACAATAAAGGAGGGTTGTGTGCTGACTCAGACTGAGGGTGGATCAAAGATCAGAGGTCTGGAGGAAGGAGTGAAAATTAAGGAAAACTTGCTCACTAAGTGTTTTCTTTCTGCTGATCAGTTAAATATTTTTTAGGACAAATGTGGAAATTTAGAATATGTGTGTGCCTGTCCTTGTCATAAGACAAAAATGGGACATCCTGTAAGTGTAATATGGAATGTGTTTGTATACAGTAGGATGTTTCTGCAGGCCACGAAGTATTGGAGGTGGGAATCTTTTTTTGGGGGGGTACCAGGGATTGAACCCAGGGGTGTTCTACCTCTGAGCTACACCCCAGGCCCTATTTTTTATACTGTATTTTGAAACCGGGTCTCAAGAAGTTGCAGAGGGCCTCACTAAGTAGCTGAGGCTGGCCACGAACCCGGATCCTCCTCCGGTCTCTGCCTCCCAAGTGTTGGGATTACAAGCGTGCGCCACCACGCCCGGCTCTGGAGGTGGGAATCTTTAATCACTGCTATTTATTGAGAACTTGAGTGTTTTTTGGGTGTGTACTACAATAATATAAAAACATTTGGGCCTTGTTTCTGATTCTGGCCCAGAGACATTACAACCCTTGCAAATTCCAGGAACAGATGTATCTTTAGTTGTTTATCATAAACCCTTTTTAGGGAATATCTGAATTTATGATAACCAAGTGACTCAGGGTGCCACCCTTCTATACCTTCAGGATGGGGTCTGGTGACCAGTCAGAGCAAACTCATGATTTGGGCTGGCATCTGCAGCGGGGACGTTGTGGTCTTTCTGAACCCTGAACTTCTTAGGACTGTGTTAACATTTGTTGGTGTCAGAATTGGATTGTGCGACACCCTGTTGCTGTTGGAGAATTGGTTGGTGTCCAGAAAACCCTACAGGTTGGGTATCAGAAAGATACCACAGGTCAAAACTTACACCTGACTCTGGGAGAGTTTGGCGAATGTAGGGTGTGTGGAGGTCCCAGAATTAAGTTCCGGGCTTCTCATGTTCCCTCCCTCCCTCCCTGGGCATGAGGCACCCTGGGCTGCACCTGCACCGTGATGGTAGTCTCTATCTAAGCTTAGGAACCTTCTGTTTGTTGTCTTGCGAGATGTGGGTGAGGCTGGCGGCTTCCCTGAACTGCTTCCCTTTGGCTTTCTTTGTAGAATCTTCTCTCTATAAATAGCATTTTGCTTCACCATCTAAGGATTTTTTTCAAGATTTTCATGTAAGATGGTGATTTTCTTGCTTGAACCTGGATGGAAGGAATACTGGGTTCTGAAGGAGCAAAGAGAATTCTTGAAATAAATTGTTTAACAGTTAGATTAGTTGGGTGCAATACTTGGGAGGCTGAGACATGAGCATCACAGGTTGGAGGCCAGTCTAAGCAAGTTAGTGAAAGCGCTGGGGATGTAGCTTGGACGTGGAATGCCCCTGGGTTCAATCTCCCATACCAAAGAAATGTAATGAAGAATATAAAAATTTATGGACTTACCACACAGGGGAATAAATAGGCTTCTGTCTCTCTCTCTCTGTCTTTCTGTGTCTCTCACTCTGTCTGTCTCTCTTTCTATCTTTTTTTTTTTTGCAGTACTGAGGATGGAACCCAGAGGTATTCTTCCTCCAAGCTACACCCCCAGCCCTATTTTTATTCCTTATTTTGATACAAAGTTTCAAAATTTAAGTTGTGGAGTGCCTCACTAAGTATTTGAGGCTGGCCATGAACCTGGATCCTCCGGTCTCAGCCTCCCAAGTACTGGGATTACAAGCATGTGCCACCATGCCTGACTCTCTATCTTTTTAATGTATGTTTTTATTTATTTATTTACTTTTTATTTGTTTTTTGTGGGACTAGGGACTGTACCCAGAGGAGTCTACCTCCAAGCTATATCCTCATTCCTGTAGATATTTTGTTTAAGACTCAATTTAGCTGGATGTAGTGGTGCATGCCTGTAGCCCCAGTACTTGGGAGGCTGAGATATGAGCATCACAGGTTGGAAGCCACCCTAACCAGTTTAGTGAGATACTTGATGATTTATCAATATCTACTTTGAAAATAAAAAGTGAAAATGGCTGGGAGTGTAGCTTGAAGATAGAATGCCCCTAGGTTCAATCTCCCATACCAAAAAAAAAAAGTAATAAGGAATATAAAAATATATGGAATTACCACACAGGTCAATAAATAGGCTTCTCTCTCTTTTTTTATGTATGTGTGGTACTGGGAATTGAATGAAGGGGTGTTATACCTCTGAGCTACACCCTAAAACTTATTTATTTATTTGTTTGTTTGTTTTTGTGGGACTAGGGACTGAACCCAGAGCATTCTACCTCCAAGCTATATATCCTCATCCCTGTAGATTTTTTTGTTTTTGAAACAAGATGTTACTACATTGCTGAGAATCTTGTCACATGCTGAGAATGGCCGCAAACCAGCACTCCTCCTGTTTTAGCCTCACACATGTGCCAAAATAGCCAGTTTTTAAATTTAATTAATTTATTTACTTATTTATTTATTTATTTATTTATTTTGTTTGTTTGTTTATGGTGCTGTGATTGAACTCAGGGACATTCTACCTCTGAACTACACCCTGAGCCTTACTTTAAATTTTTGTTTTTTTGCGGTACTGGGGATTGAACCCAGGGGCATTCTATCTCCGAGCTACACCCCAGCCCTAGTTTTTTATTCTTTATCTTGAAACAGGGTCTCACTAAGTTGCTGAGGGCCTCACTAAGTAGCTGAGGCTGGCCGTGAACCTGCGATCCTCCTGTCTCAGCCTCCCAAGTACTGAGTTAAATTTTTTTTTTTAGAAACAGGGTCTCACTAAGTTGGGAACCTCACTGAGTTGCTGAGGTTGGTTTGGAACCTGTGATCCTGCTGTCTCAGCCTCACCAATACTGGGATTACAGGCATGTGCCACCACACAAAGCTGTCCTCTGAGTTTATTGTGCTATTCCGTCATCAGTGCCAACAACAGAACCACACCTCTGCAAGTGAGCATAGCTACTTGCACCATAAACAGGGCGTCCAGACATAGACTACCTTTCATGTCTGCTTTTTCTTGCTCTGACTTGCCAACCTGCCTCCTGCCTGATGGCCAGCGTGCACTCTAACTTCTATTTGCTGGGCATTTGGGATCTTGTCTTATGACCTTTACTGCTGTTTCTTTTTTTTTTTAACATGCTTTTATTGGTGCATTGGAGTCTTACATTGCAATGAATATCTATTTGATGTTAACATATATGCACACAGCTCTTAGTGCCCCTCCGCCTCCCCCCACCCGTATGAAGTACCAAGAATGATGTTGGTATATTTTCACATGTACATATTATTTATGATAGTAATTCCATTAATTCCCTTCTTTCTTGCCCTCCCCCTTCCCTTGTACCACATCCCTTGTTCCGCTGAGGGTTCTCCATTATCAACCAGAGTCCCTTGTGTGACCCTACTACTCCTTAGGTTGCGCATATTAATGAAAACATATGTCCCTTCTTTTTTTGTGATTGACTGATCTCGCTTAACATAATGTTCTCCAGATCCTTCCACTTTCTTGCAAATGCTGTTATTTTGTTCTTCTTTATTGCTGAGTAGAATTCCATTGTGTGTATTTCCCACAATTTTGTAATCCACTCATCTGTTGATGGACACCTAGGTTGGTTCCATGATTTGGCCACTGTGAATTGTGC